>CM050167.1:103355077-103367577 GCA_027410445.1 Discoglossus pictus
GTATTTTTCTTTTCACAGAATGAAAAGTCTGCTTGCTCATCTGTTTTGTGCACCATGGAAAGCTGTTTGTGTATAACCCTAAAGAGCCAAAGGACATTTAAACCAATTCCCATACGAAGCAAATAGCAAAGACTTTAACCGAGACTCTCGGCCTTGTTCAGTTTACTTTTTATTTAATTTTATAGTAATTTATTGAATTATTTTCATAACTCACATTTTTTCTATTTACGTATTAAGTATTTTATTTGTTTTTATCAAATTCATCTTGAGCCAAAAGTAGAAATGGAATCAACAACAACTTTCAGTGTAGTTACTAGTGCCCTTGGCCTCCAGGGTGGTCCCATGACTGACTACCTCTGGATGCTTGTGCTTGGCTTTGTCATTGCTTTTGTGTTGGCGTTTTCTGTTGGTGCCAATGATGTAGCCAATTCGTTTGGCACAGCAGTTGGCTCTGGTGTGGTTACCCTACGGCAGGCTTGCATCCTGGCATCTATCTTTGAAACTGTGGGATCTGTTCTGCTAGGAGCTAAAGTGAGTGAAACCATCCGAAAGGGGCTTATCGACGTCAACATGTACAACTCTACTCAACCGCTGCTAATGGCCGGTTCCATCAGTGCCATGTTTGGTGAGTAATGACAGACCATATTGAGAAGATACAGCAACCCATGCAGCTTTTCATTTACTGTAACTAGTCTGATTTTACAATCTGTATTTAGTACTGAATAATAGTGTAGACTTCTTTTCCCCCCCGAATTCACTTTTTTTATTGTCAGTAAATTAATCGTAAACATATATGCAAGATGTACACAACATAAGTTTACCAAGTGTATGATAGCAGCTTTGTGGGTCTGACTTACAAAATGTGTGCCTCTGAAGATTAGGAAGCCGCATCTTTCAATAATTATTTGGCACGTATACTATGCTACCGGATTTGTTTAAAAGAGACTAAATCTCAAAGACTACATTGCTAGGAGAAATCCTCAAACTCAATAGTGAGTAATATTTATTTTTTGGCGGGAGGGGTATTGTTCACTGAGCAGAATGTTAACTGGCGCTTGTGAGTTTCCATTAAGGCATTTGATTTAAGAGGCCGACGTCCATTGTTCCTGCTAATATTGTTTCTATGGTATTACAGGTTCGGCTGTTTGGCAGCTCGCAGCGTCTTTCATGAAGCTTCCAATTTCTGGGACCCATTGCATAGTAGGAGCTACAATAGGCTTCTCGCTTGTGGCCAAAGGGCAAGAAGGAGTTAAATGGACAGAGTTGCTCCGCATTGGTAAGTCATTAGATGATACTGAACACCCCTAATAGTATTGCTGTGTCATTGCTAACTTGTTCTGGCGTTTTTTGAGCTTGATAATTACTTAACCATACTAATTTCTTTGCAACCATTGACATCCCTACTGTGTTTAAACTTTTTACTCCCTGAAAAGTGAAAACCGTTAGTGCAAGTCCTAAAAAAAAAAATAACTTGATCAGAACAGTGCATATTTAACCTTTCTATTATTGCTATAAATCTTCTAAAATATACTGTACATGTGTTCGTTTTTGATCAGTTGGAGACTAGCCAGATTACGCAAGGGTTCCCGTGACTAAACATGTGATGTCTGTGACACATTGATAAAACGTGTAAAGAAACATTGGCAGCATTTGGGAGTTGTAACTGCTTCTCAGTGTTGATAAAAATTACTACTCTTATTGATAAAATAAAAAACCCTGTAGTTATGTTGATGACCGATTTCATATAGTTTGGATGATTATTAGATGTTAAACTCACAAAAAAAGAACATACAATGACAAATTAATTATTTAATAGCAACGTTGTAACAAACTGACATAATACCTACGGCTTAACTGCTCTGAATTCTGAAATATGTTCAACCTCGATCATGACCTATCTGAGTATCTTTGAGGAGCGGGTTGGGAATCAATATAATAACATGTTGGTGCAAAGTTCTTTTTACTTTTATGCTAAATTCTGAATACCAATCTTCTGCATTATTATTATTCACGCTTTTTTTTTTTTTTTCCCCCCCCTCTTTTTAGTGCTGTCTTGGTTTATTTCTCCTCTCCTTTCTGGCATCATGTCTGCTCTCCTGTTTTTCCTTGTCAGAATGTTCATCCTTCGCAAGGTAAGAAATAATATGACAAAGAAGAAAGTCCTCTGCTTAAAGTACCACTATAGTCATTTCAGTACTTGATTTTAAAATAAACAAACTTTATGTGCAAAATGTTCAGATAAATATGAAATAAAATATAGCCTTCATATTTTGTATCTTATATATGATGGTATTCAGAGCAAGGATTGTTTTGTCACCTATTCAAGAATAGTTCTTCACAATATTTGACATTATATGACCAAAGTGGTACTTTTTAAAGATAATTGGTATAAAGTGGGGGGGGGGGGGGGGGTACATTCCATGTATTTTCAGATATACAAATTACGCCTATTTTTAAAGGGGCATAGCACCAACTCCGTGATATCAATAACATGTTAAATGGTATTTCTTGGTATTGTGCAAATAGCACTTCATGTATACATGAAATCATATAGCCATAAACATTCTCGCTCTTTCTTGTATCATTATCTTTATAGTGAATTTGGGGGCTTTAACTTCAGTTAAGCCTACCATGAAGGAGGTATTCCTTTTGGGGGTCATAGATTGACACTTCACCTCTAACCCCCTACTCTTAATTTTTTTTAATATTATGTTTAAATAGTGTACAGTTTAGGAGGCCTCATTTTAGAAGCACAAATGTTATATCATATTTTGAATAAACGTTCACATAAAATATTTTGACACCATGTCTTTTCTATAAACACTTTTACTAGATAGTGTAAAGCTTTGGCAATCTCCTTTGCCTTTTTAAGGAGGCCTGATAATTTAAATTACTTTGTCTTGTGGACATAATTCTTAGCATTTGTGCATCTTGGTGAACCAGTTACAGTATATAGTTTATACAGTTTGTTAAAAAGCCATACAGAGCTACGTTTTTTTTATATAAAATCCTGCTTAATCATTAATGCTTGAGTGACGATGTCCCTTTGGCTACTGGTGAAATAGACTATTTCAGAGATAAGACCACTGGAAGTATATTCCTTATGTGGTATCCAATATTTCTAAGCAGTTGTAAGTCACGTGACTTGCTGCTACATTGGAATGGAGTCGCACAAGCTTAAATGTGTCTACTATAATAGTAAATACAGGCGTAGATAAGAGTGTAAATATGTAGAAGCTCTCTTTAATATCTAATCTGGGAACAATGTTTGTAACGAGAGAAAAAAAAACCTTGGATGATTATGTTCCTTACTCCAGTGATTTCATTAATGTGCTTAAACCACCGCTGTAACAGTAAAAAAAAATCTGCTTTATTTTATGTTTTTTTTTTTATAAGTTTATGTTCATGGGTTAAAACTTTTGATTTTACGGTAAAACAATGGTTAAGTACTTGTTGCAAGAGTTCACTCGAATGATAACATGTTGGTATCTATTCCAAGTTACAGGGTTGTTTATGCAGGTTTTTAAATAGAGATGTCTAGCTTTTCCTCTTCCACAACCCACAAAGCTACCAGATAGGAAAAACCACAAACTTTTTATTATCCTAACTCCCACACCCCAGTCTGCCATTCTGGGATGAGTTGGATTTATATGATTGTTTGTTTGCAACTTACATATTTTATTTTGAGACCATGGGGAAAATAACTTTAGGGTAGAAAATACTATTGTGTAAGACTATCTGTCCGCACTCTAATGTTCTGCGTTTAAATATCAGTTCCCAAATGTGTTTAGTTACAAATACTAGAATATATTCCTTGAAGACTTTTTTTTTTTTTTTTTTGTAACATATATAGTGCATATATAGATTTAGCTACCAATGTAGTTCAAGTCTCATTAGGGCAGATAAAGTAAATGTGTTGCACTAAACAAAAAATAGCTCTGGCATATAATACAAGCTCACTTATTCTTGTGGCTAGTGACTGGCTTTATGTAGTCACCAGCTTTGTATTAATCCTCTTACTCGTAAAGTAAACCTGCCAGTTAAGTTATTTTCTTGCATAAAACCATTACCTAGCTCCTTCTGCTCATTAATAACATTATTTTACACAGGCAATACTAAACATTACATTCCTTTACAAATATAATTTCCAGGTGAGTTGATCCCCCTCTAACTTCATGGGGGGGGGGGGGGGGGGTGGCTGAAGCAGATCAAAATGTTTTTTAAGAACTATTTAGTCACAAGATGTGGAACATTCATAAGCTGCCCCCTCAACCAAAACTTCTTTTAAGAGAAACTACTTTAACACAGTCCTTTTAAATGGAAAGTGTTTACCTTGTGCCTGGCAAATTTAGACCTTATAGTTGATGGAGGTGCAATATTGCATATTTCTTAAATCCATTGAGCATTAATGCTGAACTAAACATTCGCTCATTTCCGAGCATTATAGTGGTAGAATGACCATGTGTAAATCATTCGTTCGTGATCACATCTGTGCTCAGACACCATACATATCTCTTAATTTGTGATGTGATAGCGACCGTCCGGACAAGAATTGGATGGTTCTGTTCTAAAGTATTTATTTAGTACAAGGTGATCCTTGTAGCCTCCACCGTGGCCCCTATTACAGGATAATCTGTTCTAGAGATGCCTATTAACCTTAGCAGACACTTTGAATATACTGCCCATGTTTTTTTGTTTCTTCTGAGGAACGAAGTAGTGCATGGTGACTTAAACTTGCAATGGACACCAACCTGCATATCTGGAAGAGATGATTCCACTTCATAGACAATATTTTGAGACTCAAGAAAAGATTGTACATTATGTAGAACAGTTTCATTAATCGGACATTTAGCCGATGGCAATATATGCTGATAGCTTTTATATATTTCACCACTGATGGTCGATTCATAGCTCCCCCCACAGTAGCAGATACTTGGAGGTATCAGATCTTACCTTAAGTTGGCATATGGGGCTTTGCTGTAAAATCTTAGGTTCTGTTTTGGCAGGTAGGCTAGTTGGACATCTGCTATGATTAGTTTTCGTTAGATGTGTTCTGGTGGTAATGAGGTGTTTTCATTTTGCAGGCGGATCCCGTTCCCAATGGTCTGCGAGCCCTGCCCGTGTTCTATGCCTGTACCATCAGCATCAACCTGTTTTCAATCATGTACACCGGCGCTCCACGTGAGTACTCTGCTCTTGCTCTTTTTCTTTTTACCTCTGGCATATACCTTTCTGAACATGCCATTAAACACATGATTTTACCACTTTTTACTTTACAGGACTCAACTCTTCTAGACATCTGCTGGCCTGTGCCCGTTACAGAAGGCTGTAGGCCAGTGTACGCTGACAATTCTAACCTTAACTAGTTAGTCATCCCGGCTAAATCAATACAGCCAATTTTCTCCCAGCTTCTACAGGAAGGCAACTATCTTGCCACTGCCAATTTCCCTACCACTCCCTCAGCAGTACTATTTGGTTATGAAGATCCTGCAGAAGACACTTTTTTTTTTTAAATGTATTTATTTATTTATTTTTTAATCTAATTGAAAAGTCTGCCAATCAAGACAGTCTGCTAGTAGAGGTGGCAGTGAGCTGTGGCATACATCTTTAACCAATTATATGCCACCTGTGCTTTTCCTTCAGAATTAACTTTACAACTTGTATACTTTTTTTATAATCTTACAAAAACCACTGAAAGTGTATTCATTTGGCTAAATGTTATTTCTTTCTAAAAAGTAAATAGGTTACTATGAAATAACTTGAATGGTAAATAGCAAAGAAGCAGTAGAAAGTAGTTATGTACCAGTCAAGCTGCAGCCACTGGCCTTAGGGTTACTGAAAGTGTTATTCCACATTAACATTAAGGTTATTCTGAGCTGGTACAGGACCCTTTTTTTTTCTCCTTTTTGGGGGAGGGGAGTCCTCTTCCAACATCTTATTTGGAAATCTAGTTTGGCTTACATTTTTATAGTGGATATAACATGACATTTAATGTTACCTGTTGCAATTCATTATTTTCTGGTAATAAGATGTGGGAGCAGGAAACTTCACACTGCAGTAACTTTATCTAACTTAAACTTATGCCATTCTATTTCCTTTTAATAATCATGAACTAGACTAGAGCAAGATATATACATACAAACATGAATGACCTACATCTGCTCTTTATTTACATCTTGTAACGTCCCCAATATGTATACTTTCTATAAGCATAATTTTATGTTGAGGACAATTGTAGTATTCAGTAAGGATACATTTTTCTTTACATAACACAGTGATAAACATGGCGTTTAGGGGGAATATATATATATATATATATATATATATGTGTGTTTTGGTTAATAGTGACTCCAGTAGACTTCTTTCCACCCCCTATCGGGTGTCTGTGAGGTGGGCCATAAGCTGTCCTGGTCAGTATTTTTCTGCCTGCTTCCCTGCAGTGGCTTTTGTATGCAAACACACACAGACCAGAAAGAGGCAACCCCCTGGCCAGATCCATTCACCAGTGGATATTAAATATTGAGTGGTGAGAAGCCTAAATGTTGGATGCAACAACACTTAAGTCGAGATGTAAACTAAATTTGCTTTCAAATACTGACTTTTATTGCTAAGTAATAACTAAACAAATGAAACGGTTTAACCACTGCTGTGTCCTTTAAAGCCAATTTTCAGGTCTAAATGTGTAACTGAAGGGGAAGTCACTTAACACACACAACATTTTGAAGGGAAGAATCAAAGTTGAAGTGTTTACTTTAATCAACACTTGTCTACTTTTCTTTATCTGACCTGTTAACCTAAGCCATTTACTGTATTTGGATTGCCGCTTGTACATTTTAAAGGATTATAACTAAAAATGTCAGTTCTATCATCTCTAGGATGGCACACTGCACTAATATTGACAGTTATTTATTTTAAATATTATTAATGTAATGGTCATACAATTTATAATTCACCTCTGAAGCTCCCAGAGTAACTGTTCTCAGCAGCATGAGACAATTGGGAGTGGCCTTGGGTCACAGAAGTGAAAGATGGCAGCATATGAATGAATAGGAAGAATAGGGGAGCTTTTAAAAGCGGACGTCCTGGAGGCTTCTTCGAAGTAACAATTATAGAGAATGCAATTAACTTAAACAGGGTTTCTCTAACTGCATTTTTGGAGTAGCGGATAATCCCCTTACACTCGCCTCCAAGCAGGCAGTGCTAAGATTGTTTTGGTGTTTAAAGGGACACTCACTTGTTTTCTACTACAGCGTATTTTTAGGAGTTTTAAATTCTTAAAGATAAAGCCATTTTTCTCTGCAGTAAATGATTCCTGAGAGATTCAACATTGTGCCTATAGGCAAAAATAGCTGCAAACCATGCAACAGAATTGATAATGGGAAGGCCTTACTAACATTTTGGGTTCAGTAAATATGTATAGTCAGCTTTTTATGCTCTAAAATTCATTTTAAATTTGATAAGAGAGCAAAAGTTATATATATATTTATTTATTTCATGTAAAACATCCGGATCAATGTTACTTGTATATAATAGCTATACTTTGAGCCCAATACAACAGACATGGCTTAATAGCAGACCCGGTTTGTATAGTGACAAAGCACCTGCCAGGTCATGCAAACCTTGACCTGCACTTCAACTTTCCTCTACTCCCATATCTGTCCTGCCCAAGTCTGTTTTTTTTTTTTTTTTTTTTCTTCTCAGACACTGGTGATAAGCACATCTGTCTGTAGAAGATAGTATATTTCTGAGGCTTTTCCATAAACTCCAGTGCCTATTAGTAACTTGTTCTTCCTTGGAGTGTAATGCTAACTAGAAGCATTCTTTAATATGCTTGTAAGTACTTGGTACACTACACCAAAAATCCATTAGCAATTGTGATTTTTAAAAGTATTTATTAAAAACCTTTACAATTCCACATAGTCCTTACAAGAGTCTGTACTATAATAGGAAAAATATAAACTGTAATGGCAAGATTTGACATCTTGTATCTACTTGTTCTTTATGTACTTTGTATTTAGGCAGAGCTTATAAGCACCTAATAAAATAGTCATAGCACCTGCTGAGACATGGCTAATATGAGACCCTGCACAGAGACTATTTTCGTTTAGGCAGTAAGATAAGCTAATAAGCACTTAATAAATGAAGGTGCATACAAGTAAATAGGTGCATACATATATTATACCTAGTAAAATCCAGAAACCCTCCATTTCCCTTAAGTATATTAACCCAGTAGGTCTCAACGACTTCTTGTATGCCATTTTAAAATGCACTTCACCTTAACCAATAAGTAATGAATCAGATTGTGATGTTTGAATTTTATTTGGCACTTCTTCCTCTGAGTTATAAAGCAAACATTTTTTTTTTTTCTTTCGCTCTCCATCCCAAAACATTTTGCCAGCTAAACTATATTTTTAGAACTGTTCGTTTTTTGTCTAAGGTTGGATCTGTTTGTACATATTTTTTTCTTATCTCTTGTAATTGGCTCCTATCGCGCCTATAAGTTGATTTTTAAAGTTAAACATTCCGTTTTTCAAATTAAATGCCAAAAATTAAAATGTGGCATAATTCTAATATTATAGTGAATATAGAGTGCCTTAAGGGGATATGAAAGATTCATGGATTAATACATTTCTGCACTCTATTGGCATTTTTTTTTTTTTTTTTTTTTTTTTATGCAGCACATCTCCTAAAACAATTTTATTATCTAAAAATGCCTCCGATTGGCAGCTTGCTCAGCCAATCTCCTTGCAGCTTCCTATCTGTCATAAGCAATACATAGTACATATCAGTGATACACTACATATCCCAGGCTGCACAAACAGGAGCACAGAGTTAATTCAAAAAATTTCAGCTAACCTGACAATTGCAAATCAAGGTTAAGGTGTTCTCCTTGATTTGCACTTGTCAGACATTACAAGACCTTTTACTGACTTGACCATCTGATAAATTGCATCCTGATATTTGCCAAGATTCTTCAGGTCGGTAGCTGTTAAACTGAAAACAAGACTTGCAGGCCCCACAAAAGCTATTTTCAGTCATCACATTGAATCAACTTCAATGTAAGTTTACTGAAACAAAATATTATTTTTTAAATAACATTCCACTGCTAAAGTATGTATTCACTATAGTTTCAAATTTATATCCCTGGCTTTTAATTTTTATAAATATTATCCTCTATTACAATGTTTAGATCTAGTTTATGCATATTTTTATTTTATTTTTTTAACTCTTGGATACTGAATTGAACAAGAACCTGTAGAGGGAATCTGAGCCTATTCAGAGACAGCTGCCTAGTCTTTGGCATTAATCGCATTGCTTTTTACATTTAGTTGTTGGTAATTTATTTGCATCTTTGTCAAAAAAGATCTGTAAAGCTGAAAATCGGAGCTAATGCGGTCAGATTTTAAACTAAAGACTATCCCCCATGAGTAGGTTTCATACTTGGTTGTTCTTTTTTCTAGTGTTGGGATTTGACAAGGTTCCACTGTGGGGCATCGTTGTGATCTCTGTTGGGTGCGCGGTGCTTTGTGCGTTGATCGTCTGGTTTGTCATCTGTCCGAGAATGAAGAAGAAGATAGAACGTAAGTAGCTTTATGTCTCCATCTGTGTAAACTAACTTTATATATACCTGTATTGTGCAGACTAGAGGTAAAATGGCTTCAGCCTATATGCACATGTGCATATTTGTACATACAGTGCTAAATGATGTTTTAATCTATAGGTTCTCAGAGTATTTCTTGGACCACTAGTGGTCTGTGAGCCAAATTCAGTTGGTCCGAAGAACTGGTATTACAAAAAGCATGAAACCTAATTTTATAAAATATTAACTGCTGGTTTATGAACTTTGTTTAAAAGTATGGATACTATTCTGCAGTATAGTAACAGTGGATAAATGAGGTTCTAAACTCTCAGATATTACCCAGAGAAAAAATTGATCTTAATAAAAATATGCAGACTAATAATTATTAAAGGACATGCTTTGGGACAGAAGTAGCCTAGCAAAAAAGGCCAGATATTTATTACGCAGAGAAAAAAAATCGATCTTAATAAATAAAAATAATATACAAACTAAGCTGCATTGTTTTAAGTATTGTAGATTATCTACAATTGAACACAACATTTGGAGCTTAAACATATTTTTTATTAATAGTCTAATGCTATAGAAACACTTGTGCTTACTAAAATATAGTAATGATAAATACTTGAATTCTTGATGAAACGCTAAAGTTTTTCTTTAAAAACAACCCACACAGGTGAAAAGAAATCTAGCCCCTCTAAATCCCCCCTCATGGAGAAAAAGAACGGTGACCATCATTGTCCCATCATCAAGTCAGACCCAGAGGATGTCAAGGTGCCCATGGATAAAGGCATCACCCCTGAAGCAAAGATGCCAATTCTAGACATGGTGTCTGTACCCATACATTCACATAGTGTTGAAGAAAGAACTGTGACATTTAAGATGGGAGATTGTGATGATGTACCTGAAAGAGAGAAGCACCAAAGTATGGAGACAAACATCGACCAATCTATGAATGGTGAGTGCGCAGTCTGCCATCTTAATGCGACGCAATTGACCTTTCAGCTATCCACATTAAAGAAATTAAAGAATGTTCTCTTTTAAAGAACTACATGTGAAAATAGGTAACTTTTTAGAATGTAACATTCTATTCTTTTAGAATGTAATTTTACGGTTTATATGCAGTTAATGCTGCAATAATATACTTTGTGGACAATGCAGCAAGGAAGCTTCTCTGCTTAATGGGAATGTGGAAAGTACAACTGCCAGTGTTTTTTTTTATTAGGACTAATGCAATTATTATTTTACAAGGATGTACTTTGAGACAGAAGCAGCCTAGCAAAGAAGGCCGGTTTATGGTTATCTGTCTCTCCCTTTTTTATATCTGCCAAAAATAACCAATGCAGAGAGTAGGTAAAGTCTCCTATTGGTACAGTCTCCCTGGCAGATCTTCTCCTACCCCTGTAGGTGTTTCTGTAGATGTTTAGTTTAACTATAATTTGATACAAATGTGTTTCTTCTTTTTTTTTTTTTTTTTTTTTTTTTTTTTTGTATGGGGCTGCTCAATATGTCAAAACAATCTAATAACACTATATATTTACTGTTAACTTTTTTCAGGGACCGTGCAACTGCCAAATGGGAACCATGTGCAATTTAATCAAACTGTCAGTAACCAGATGAACATAAGTGGGCAGTATCAATACCACACCGTTCACAAGGATTCTGGCCTGTATAAGGAGCTACTGCACAAACTACACTTGGCCAAGATGGGAGACTGCATGGGAGACTCCGGTGAGAAGCCACTGCGCCGCAACAACAGTTATACCTCCTACACTATGGCCATTTGTGGCATGCCCTTGGACTCGTTGAGAATCCGGGAGGCAGATGCACGGCCTGAGGAGACAGAGAAGCTTACCTGGCATGGGACAGATGGGAAGAAAAGGATCCGCATGGACAGTTATACCAGCTACTGCAATGCTGTGGCAGATACACATACGGAGGTGGGAGCTGAGGAGCAAGAGGAAGGAATAATAGAGGAAGGAGTAGCAGAGAGGCAAAGCGATACCTCTTCCTTGGGAGAATGGCATGACCAAGACAAGCCAGAGGTGTCCCTACTTTTCCAGTTTCTGCAGATTCTCACCGCCTGTTTTGGTTCTTTTGCACATGGAGGAAATGATGTCAGGTAGGTGAATTTTCTATATTTTCTGTAAATATATTCTATATTTTCTCACTGACGGATATGCTTAACTGGTTATCTAAATTTTATAAGATATAGTTGGTAGCAATGTTTAAAAAAGAAAAGAAAAAAAAGGTACATTAAATATAAACCCGTCTGCTACAGAAAGTCTTGCCACATACCTAAAAATAAATATCTTGGAAAATGAAAATACTTGGGGCATTTTGCTTATCATTGGTTATCTGTTAAACAGGGTAGATAATATCTTGTATTATATTAAATATTCTCCCATATATTCAGTACAGTTGTAAACCACAGTGGCCACTTTTTAGCCTCTTAAAAGGGCCCAAAAACGCTATGGATATAGCATATTGAAGGAAAGGCTAACGTAAGCATTTAGTCTCTGAACAACTTAATTTATGAAATAACAATTCCCAGTGTGCAGATGTAACTTTTTTTTTTTTTTTTTTCTGCCTTTTTATTCTTTCTTTAGCAATGCCATTGGTCCATTGGTAGCATTATGGCTTGTGTATGACAGTGGGGATGTTACCACCAAGGCTGCAACCCCCATCTGGCTGCTTCTCTATGGAGGAGTTGGCATCTGCATTGGTTTGTGGGTCTGGGGACGCAGGGTTATCCAAACCATGGGGAAAGATTTGACACCAATCACACCCTCCAGGTATGTTGTTGGCACTGCTATACAAGATCTTAGAGTACATAGCCAAAGTGGGATCTGTGTGTGTTGGCTTAAACTGGTATATTCTACACTTCTTGTATAAAGCATGTAGGACATAAGTCTCAAATCCT
>CM050167.1:103372577-103537577 GCA_027410445.1 Discoglossus pictus
TATCTGATATTGAAAGGGACTTGGGAGTGCTTGTGGACAACCACCTAGGTAACAGTGCTCAAAGCCAAGCAGCAGCTGCAAAGGCGAGTAAAATATAAGAATGTATTAGGAAGGCTATAGAAGCAAGGGAAGCAAATATAATTCTGCCACTATACAAATCTCTAGTATGCCTTTTGGAATATAGAGTACAATTTTGGGCACCACTTCATAAAAATGACATTTTAGAGCTGGAAAAGGTACAGAGGACAACAAAACTAATAAGGGGAATGGAGGGGTTCAGTTATGAAAAAAGACTAACCAAATTAAACTTATTTTCTCTAGAGAAAAAAGGTGTCTAAGAGGAGATATGATTATCTTATATAAATACATCCAGGGTCAGTATAAAGATTTGTCAGGGGAGCTTTTTGTGCCAAGAGGTATTCAACTGACAAGAGGACATCACTTGAGGTTAGAAGTAAAATGATTCCACCTCAAAGAAAGAAGAGGGTTCTTCACAGTAAGGGTGGTTAATCTGTGGAATTCTCTACCAAAGGAGGTGGTGACAGTGGATTCAATAGATAACTTTAAAAAGAGACTGGATATATTTATTAAGAAAAAGGGCATTCAGCGTTTAATTCGAGAGAGTGTTGATCCAGGGAGGAGTCCAATCCCCAGTATGTGGGGTCAGGAAAGATTTTTTTTTTCTCCCTCTTTTGAGATGATTGGCCAAGTTTCCCTTCGGTTTATTTTTTTTGCCTTCCTCTGGATCATATTGCAGATCAGAGATCTTAAAAGGTTGAACTTGATGGACTAAAAGTCTTTTTTCAACCTCAAATACTATTTAACTATGTAAAAGCAAACAATCTACTCTTGAAAGGGACCCAAAGGAAATTCTGCAAACTCTTACTTTTATACAGTTGCAAGCAAAAGTATGTGAACCCTTTGGAATGATATGGATTTCTGCCCAAATTGGTCATAAAATGTGATCTGATCTTCATCTAAGTCACAGCAATAGACAATCACACTCTGCTTAAACTAATAACACACAAAGAATTAAATGTTACCATGTTGTTATTGAACACACCATGTAAACATTCACAGTGCAGGTGGAAAATTATGTGAACCCCTAGACTAATGACATCTCCAAAAGCTAATTGGAGTGAGGTGTCAGCCAACTGGAGTCCAATCAATGAGATGAAATTGGAGGTGTTGGTTACAGCTGCCCTGTCCTATAAAAAACACACACCAGTTCTGGGTTTGCTTTTCACAAGAAGCATTGCCTGATGTAAATGATGCCTCACACAAAAGAGCTCTCAGAAGACCTACGATTAAGAATTGTTGATTTGCATAAAGCTGAAAAGGGTTATAAAAGTATATCCAAAAGCCTTGCTGTTCATCAGTCCACGGTAAGACAAATTGTCTATAAATGGAGAAAGTTCAGCACTGCTGCTACTCTCCCTAGGAGTGGCAGTCCTGTAAAGATGACTGCAAGAGCACAGCGCAGGCTGCTCAATGAGGTGAAGAAGAATCCTAGAGTGTCAGCTAAAGACTTACAAAAGTCTCTGGCATATGCTAACATCCCTGTTAGCGAATCTACGATATGTAAAACACTAAACAAGAATGGATTTCATGGGAGGATACCACAGAGGAAGCCACTGCTATCCAAGCAAAACATTGCTGCACGTTTACAGTTTGCACAAGAGCACCTGGATGTTCCACAGCAGTACTGGCAAAATATTCTGTGGACAGATGAAACTAAAGTTGAGTTGTTTGGAAGAAACACACAACACTATGTGTGGAGAAAAAGAGGCACAGCACACCAACATCAAAACCTCATCCCAACTGTGAAGTACGGTGGTGGGGGCATCATGGTTTGGGGCTGCTTTGCTGGGTCAGGGCCTGGACGGATTGCTATCATCGAAGGAAAAATTAATTGCCAAGTTTATGAAGACATTTTGCAGGAGAACTTAAGGCCATCTGTCCACCAGCTGAAGCTCAACAGAAGATGGGTGTTACAACAGGACAACAACCCAAAGCATAGAAGTAAATCAACAACAGAATGGGTTAAACAGAAGAAAATATGCCTTCTGAAGTGGCCCAGTCAGAGTCCTGACCTCAACCCGATTGAGATGCTGTGGCATGACCTCAAGGAAGCGATTCACACCAGACATTCCAAGAATATTGCTGAACTGAAACAGTTCTGTAAAGAGAAATGGTCAAGAATTACTCCTGACCGTTGTGCACATCTGATCTGCAACTACAGGAAACGTTTGGTTGTAGTTATTGCTGCCAAAGGAGGTTCAACCAGTTATTAAATCCAAGGGTTCACATACTTTTGCTTGCAACTGTATGTACGCTAGAGCAGTGGTTCCGTATGCAATGTGATGTGTTTTGTGGATTATAATGCTCCTACCTTGGAATTTACAGTATCTTGATCACATTTTACTCTTTCTTATACATTAGCTACTGTCCGTGTATACACTTTTATCTTGGACAATTAGTCTAGGTTTTTTAGAAAAAGCTTTGATATTGATTTGAAATCCCTTATGGAAATTCTATAAGTAGTCCTAAATGATAAATGCCACTGCGGATTCTATAGAACTAGTAGCTTGCAATCAACAAGAATAAAATTGTAAGACTGGCAATGCTGTTTGGCACACAATGCGAGGCTATGGCCCCCCTGAGCACCTTTGACGATCATTGCGATCCCTGCGCTGAGTGCCTTCTGCGCTCATTGCAAGCCAAAACTTTCCTGCTTTGCAATGATCACCTTTGGTGCTTCTTGCAAGCCTCTCCCCCTGTGTACTTTTATAGGCCTCACGCTTGAGCACCTTCTGCGCTCATTGCGAGCCCCACGATGAGCGCCTTTGGCCCTGTGTATTTTATGGGCCTCGCGATGAGTGTTACTGCCTTGGGTTGTGTTACTGGCTTGGATTAAGTGTTACTATTTAGGGCTCGTTTTTACGTCCTTCGGGCTGGTTTTATGTACTTCAGCCTCGTGTTTGTCATGTTTAAGGTTTTTTCAGCAGGCATTTTTTCTCTCGCTTAGGCGATTTTCGATCGTGAAAAAATGCCAAATATGTCTAAAATTAACTTGCAACCTCACTCACAGGCTCACAACCTGTGCTTGTGTGTGCGTTAATTTGAAGCATATTTGATATTTTTGGTGGTCTTGTCAGTTTGGTGGTTCGGCCGTTAAAGTCGTAACTTTGCGAGGCCCGCAGTTAATCTACGTGCTTTGGGCCCTCCCGGCCGTAATTTTGCGGGCCTCGCAATGAGTGCCGCACTATATATATGAAAGTTTAATCAGTAGATGAGCTAGAGAATAAAGGGCCCTGGTGCAAAAAAATAATTTTGGACCCCAATCAGCGGTTGAATTTTCTTTTCTTTGCGCCGAAGCACGCCCCAAGCGCTCCCCGCTACCAAATCACCAAGAGCCCTTTGCAAAGCTGCTCCCCTTCCCTTACCTCCTGCCTGCATGAAGTATACATATATATATATATATATCAGTTTGTTTTTCAATTGAGTTGTACAGTTTATAGGTCACATTAAAGGTGGAAAAAGTTCTGAAATGATTTATCTTTGTCTAATGCTCGGATCGGGTTATGAGTTACAAGATTGTAAAAATGTTGGCCGTATGTTACGCCCGCCAGATTTGGGGAACTACGCTCACCTCAATTTTGTCTCTATGGGTCGCAACTTTTTGTTCAGATCTCGACACCAGCAGACACTTCAGATGACAGCATTATTTCTGAAGAGACAGGCACCATCAGACCCCTTTTCTTAGGACCTCAAAATCACACACCATGTACTTTTGATTAGTACAAGCAGATTCCGACACCACCTTTGTTTAAATCAGACCGGCACTTCTTTATTTTTCAAAACACATTTTCAGATGACACAACACACTAAAGAGATAACCTTTATGCTCTGTAGATAGGATAATGTTGTTTTTATTAAAGCTACTGTCAGCATAAAAAGTCTCTATTAGCATTTAGTTTTCCTACTTTTTCACTAAAGTGAATTTTTCCAGAGATAATGGTAATTTCCGAGCTACATTATTATGTAAATGAGCAGGTCCCAAATACTAACTTGCTACTTTGAAGAGCTAATTAGTATTATAGTATGCTTGTCTGTCTCTGTGTTGGTTAGCTTCATGTCCTCAGGCAGTTCGATCTCTACCTCCATCCTTATCAAACACTTCAAGCTACAAATTAGCACATTGAGCCACACAGTAGCATATAGGATATGTACAAACAATGTTGAGTATCTCAGGAATTATTTTCTGTAGAGAGAAACAGCTAGAATGACGTATAGACCGTTTTTCATGCTCTTGAAGACTAAACCAATTGGTCGGGATGATAGTGTCCCTTTAATTTATGTATATGTCAAGGTTGTTTATCTTATTGTAGACCACATCATACTGTAGTGGTGGAGCATTTCAGTTATCCTTGGAACTAATTGTGTTGTATGTGTTTGCTTCGTTCAGTTGTGTCCTACTCTCCATGACCTCATGGACTGCAATCCACTTGGTATTCATGGCAGAGATAATGGAGTGGGTTGCCAGTTCCTTCTCCAGTGGGCCACAGCATACAGCTCTTGGTATTCCTAGGCGATCTCCTATCTAAGTACTGACCAGGCCCAACCCTGCATGGCTTCAGGGTGGTGTGACCCCTTGGTTCCCTAACTGTAATCAAACCCAGGTCACAGCGGTGAAAGCACTGAATACTAACCAGTGAATCACCATCATGTATTATAATGTTATATTAAAATAATCTACTTAAATATTTATTTGCATATTTCAACATTATTTTATTAACAAGTGCTTAAATATTTACTCACAGAAACTTTCCAGATAGTCCCTACAAAGGTCCGCACCCTGTAGCTTATAAATACAGTGTTTCTATAGGTCTAGATTTACTAGCCTATCACATACAGTGGGTTAGCAGCATTTGCTTTTACACAGTCAGTGATAGGCTAGTACGTGACACAGCACACCCTGTAATAGAGAAACACTGTGTCCATGAGCTAACAATAGCAGATCTTTCTAGAGACTATTTGGAAGTTTTCAGTGAGTAAAAAATTAGCTTTTAGGTACTTGCTAATAAAATAAAGTTTAAATACGCAAATAAACAGATTATGTTAATACTAAAAACAAGGATTTCTCCATATACCTCTATCTCCTCTGATATGAGGTGATCAGATAATGTTTTAAGAGCCCTCCAAAGCACACCCCATTGGCCTTTGGTGGGGGTTGGAGCTTTTTTTTTTTTTTTACTTGCGGGGGGGATCCTTTTTCCTGAATATACTTTTATACTTATATTAATGGAGCAAAATAGATATTTTTTAAATATTGGATAGGGATACACTAAATGCCCACTGGCACTTTGGGTGGAGTTAATTTAATTGGTGTTCAGAGGGAGGAAAATAGTGCTGTGCACATAGGCTTTCGGAACTACTTTCTCTCTCCAGGGTGATATTACGCAACCCTATCACATTACATGACCTCACCCGAAAACCGCACAAGTGACGTATTAGTTTGCAAATGGGATAGTAGGAGAGAGGAAGTGGTGCTGCATGTGTAAACTGATCGACCAGTAAAAACATTTATTAGGCTATTTATATGAATCACAAAAACAAAATTAGCCAGCAACTATACAGTACTAGTAAATTGGCCGTCAAAAATGACGGTATAATTTTTATTTTTTCTCTAGGCCCCCCCCTTTCCTCTGTCTCTCCCCCCTTCCCTCACCTGTGTCACTTCCCCCCTTCCTCCCACCTCTCCCCTCCCCTGTGTGTTTTTCACCCCCTCCCCTGTGTCTTCCTCCCCCTCTCCCCTCACCTGTGTCTTCCTCCCCCTCTCCCCTGTGTCTCTTCCCCCCTCCCCTCCTCTGTGACTCCTTCCCCCCTGCCGTGTCTTTCCCCCCTCTCCCGAGTCTTCCTCACCCTCTCCCGTATCTTCCTCCCCTTATTCTGTATCTTCCTCTTCCCCAGCAGCTCGCAAGCTACGTGCAAAATCCATACAGTACAGACTTACCACAATAATTAAAGTTGATAGACTCCTTGGTGCCAAAATCTATGAAAAAATCATAAACCTAAAAACAGCAAAAACACCTATTCACTCACAAGCCCTGAACTGAATTTAAAACATAACTTTTGTTCAATATTGACTAAAAGTAATCTTAATTATGGACAGTGAAAAAAAAACACATGTTTAACTAGACCACAATTTAAGTACCGGTACCTCAAAATTGGCATTGTATAAATACCCATTGGTAAAATGTTAAGAATGAATCCAATAACATCCAAATTAAGTTTCAATTTATATCCTTGACATGTATATCCTTGAGATTTATAATTGTTAAAGGATCCAATAACAATTATATTAACAAAACCGTCCGGATTTAAAATTTCATTTTTAGTCAATTTTGAATAAAAGTTATGTTTTAAATTCAGTTCAGAGCTTGTGTTTCTGAATAGGTGTCCTTTTTCTCTTTTCAGGTTTATGCTTTTTTTCATAACGTTTGGTATTTATATAAAGTAAGAATGGCAGATCATTTTGGAATTTTAGTTTCAGAAAATATACATCTTAATATGGCAATTCTGATTTTCTGATTTTTAAACGTGTCATCCATACCAATTTCTGGCATGTATTGGTCATAAGTTAATGTAAAACAATTATTTTTCTACTAGCAACTTGCCCGTCAAAAATGTTTATGTACTATCTGTTGTTTGTCTTTTCCCCCCCTCTCTCCCTCCCCTGTGTCTCTATCCCCCCTATCTCACACCTGTGTCTCCCCTCCTAATCTCTTATCCCTGTGTCTCTTTCCCCATCTCCTTCCCCTGTGTCCCTTCCCCCCTCTCCCTCCCCTGTGTCTCTTTCCCCCCTCTCCTTTCCGTGTCTCTTCCATCCCTCTCCCTCCCCTGTGTATCTTCCCCCCCTCTCCCTCCTGTGTATATCTTTCCCACTCTCCTTCCACTGTGTCCCCCCCCTCTCCCTCCCCTGTGTCTCCCCTCTCCCTCCCCAGACATACGTTTCAGACTCTTTTTGGCCCTGTCAGTGAGGTGCAGCTGTACTCCCTAAGGCACAGTGAGCAAGGGTTTAAACAGTCATGCAGTATATAGTTTTTCCATGCATTGCAGAGAATGCAATAATCCACTTTCCCTGTAACATATATAGATTTACATAGGATTTATGCACTGAAACTGACCGCTTAATATGCAGCAAACATTCTCATAGTAGGTTAATTAGCGGTGGTAGGAGACAGGTCACATTGTGCAAAGTTTAGCGTGGAGAAAAATGTGGATTGTGATAGGAGCTTAAAGGAACATGGACATTGGACAACCTCCTACCCAGTCACCTCACCACATCTTCCTCTCCCCACCTTTCTTCAACCCCTGCCACCATCACGAACAGAAACCGGCTAGCACTTGACCCTACACAGCTCTCCACTATTATCCAACCCCTTCTCAGCCCCATCACCAACCTCAACTGCCCTGACACTGCCATCTCACACTACAACTCTACTCTCTCTTTCACCCTTGACACTCTGGCCCCCATAACCACATGCAGACTCCCTCGCTCTCATCCGCAACCATGGCACACTACACAAACACGATACATCCAGAGGTGCTCCCGCACTGCTGAACTACTATGGAGGAAATTGCGCACTTCAGCAGATTTCCTCTACTACAAATTTATGTTACGCTCCTATTCCTCCGCCCTCAACCTGGCCAAACAACACAACTTCACATCACTAATATCAACTCTGTCCTCTAACCCCAAGCGTGTGTTCACCACTTTCAATACTCTCCTCCACCCACAACCTCCTCCCATCCCTTCCTTTCTCACATCTGAAGACTTCTCCAACCATTTTATGCATAAAATTCAAAACCTTCGCAATAAACTCTCCTCTCATAGTGGTTTACACACTCCACCCTCTCAACTAACCAACAACACCCAGTCTTCTCTCTTCCCCAATCCCACAGCCACCATGAACTGCCTTGACCCAGCTACAGAGGACGAAGTCTCCAGCCTGCTATCATCCACTCATCAAAGGGTCACTTTTCCATTCTACTTCTTCTGGATCTCTCTGCTGCCTTTGACACAGTCGACCATCCACTTCTACTCCATATCCTCTCCTCCCTCGGTATTCAAGACACTCTCTCTCATGGTTCTCATCATACCTACAAAATCGATCACTCAGTGTCTCCTTCTCTGACACCTCTTCTTCTCCTCACCCCGTCTTTTGGCATACCCCAAGGATCAGTCCTACGCCCCCTCCTCTTCTCCATCTACACATCCTCACTTGGTACCCTAATAAACTTTTTTGGGCTTCAGTATCATCTCTACGCAGATGACACTCAAATCTACCTCTCATCACCAGATCTACCCCCCTCTCTTCTAACACACGTCTCCAACTGCCTTTCTAGTTTATCCTCTTGGATGTCCACCCACCACCTCAAACTCAACATGTCTAAGATTTAACTCGTAATCTTCCCTCCCTCTACCACATCGTCAATTCCTCACATCTCTGTCACTGTCAATGACATCATCTCCCCCTCCTCCCAAGCCCTTTGTCTTGGAGTTCTACTGGACCCCGCCCTGTCTTTCATCCCTCACATACAGTCACTATCAAAATCTTGTCTTCTCCATCTAAAAAACATCTCCAGAATTCGCCACCATCTTACACAAGACACAACTAAAATCCTAATACACTCTCTCATCTTCACTCGACTTGACTACTGCAACTCGCTTCTTGCTGGCCTAGCCACCACCCGTCTATCCCCCCTTCAATCAATAATGAATGCCTTTGCTAGACTCATCTTCCGTACACAATGTTCAGTGTCGGCATCACCTCTCTATCAATCACTCCACTGGCTTCCCTTAGCCTGCAGAATAAAATTTAAAACCATGACCCTAACCTACAAAGCCTTCAACAATAGCACACCCCCGTACATCTCTGCTCTCATCTCCAAATATTCCCCCAACTGTCCTCTTCGTTCTTTCTACAACTCTTGTCACCTCCTCTCACTCTCACCTTCAGGACTTTTCTTGTGCTGCCCCTTTTCTCTGGAACTCCTTGCCTCGCTCCACCAGATTATCCTCTTGCCTCAAAACATTCAAAACATCACTAAAAACGCATCTCTTTAAAGAAGTGTATCCTCTTCCACCCTATCCCACTCTCACCTCTCTCTCCCTCCTTTACCACAAAAAATACCTTTAGGTTGTAAGTCTGCGAGTTTCAATCCTGTAGGGTGCTTTGGGGAAAGCACTATGGACACTGGAATCGAGGCTCAAAGACAGGGCCCTCCTTGCTTTGTTATGTTTTGATTTGTATTTACCTTAGCCTGGAACTTATCTTATGTACAGCGCTACGGAATATGTCTGCGCATTATAAATAAATGATAATAATAATAATAATGCAATAACACTGTGTTTTACATTTTTTTGCATGAAAAAATATTAAGCAAAACAAACAGAAAATGCAGAGCATACTTTAGTCTGTAGATCTCATAGGCTGGCCGAGGGCAAGTCCCTGAGAGACCTTCATTGAAAACAGAAAAAGACCTGTGAGAAATGATCAAATACCCTCTAATATTTACATGTTCTTTTAAGGAGAGACTTACACTTACACACAGACCAAACATTATACTGAGACTTCTTAGTCTGTTCGACCTACAGCTTTATCAGCGTGCGCACACACCATGTTCAAGGAAATGTTTGTTATCTCCAAATAATGTTCTTTTTTTAAGGAGATTTATCTTGTTAGAACACATCAAGGATTATTTATTCATATTTTCAATAATCGCTGTTAAAGTGTGCTATTGGCTGTTTAAGTTCCAAGGCTTTCTATCTGACAATTTGTTTTGAAGACATTGTGGATTGGGATTGCTTTATTTCTTGCTTGTTGTGGTCATATTATAGGGTTTAATGTTTTTATAAGCAAGCACAAAAATTATAGGTGCTCAATCAGAGAAAGAACTATCCTTATTAGGTGGTTCTATGGACATGTTAATCCACTCTGAGAGCAGCCTCTTTTAGCTTAGTTGTGCCCTTCATAGGGATAAATATCCTGTAGTATATCAGTCTGGTCTCACCCAATAGAGTGATCCAGCCCCGAAATACCAGGCAATTCAACCCTGAACAGGAGAAACAGCAAACCCCCAGACATACTATTCGGCCTCTGTGGGCCTCATCCTTAGGGTGTAGCTAATAACTGCCTAAGGGACAGTGAAAAAGGAGTCCACATCTGGAGCCCACTGTTAACCTTAAGGAGACTAAGCCCTAAGAATCATTTGCATAAGCAACCACAAAAAAGTTAGTGGTGCTCAATCAAGGAACAAATTAACCTTAATAGGTTAGTTTTTATTGTGTAAGCAGGTATTTGTAATCAGTGTTGGGATTTATTTCATTGTTTATTGTTGTATAGGTCTGGGTTAAC
Source organism: Discoglossus pictus (assembly GCA_027410445.1). NCBI lineage: Eukaryota > Metazoa > Chordata > Amphibia > Anura > Alytidae > Discoglossus > Discoglossus pictus. The sequence goes on from CM050167.1 coordinate 103,383,002, forward strand.
CATGACAAAGGATTTTTTTGCACTTTAGGATGTGTAGAAGACATTTTTTTCTCCTACTGGGACATAGCTCCTTAAGTGTCTGGAAAGTGTTCTCGTAAGGGTTGTGGGAGGTTGAGTTTACATGTAAGGATTTATCCTTGTAAGTACTCTCAGAGCCTCCAGCGAACATGTAGCATGTTGAGTAACTGATACGGAAGCCACTTTAGGTAAAATCTCCAGTAGCAGCGGAGTCTTACAAGAACACATAGGATGTTCCAGAACTCTTCCTGGAGATTTGTTATAGCATTTATGTAGAATCTCCAGTAGTAGCAGGTACCATGTCATATGTAGTGAACATGTGTAAGGGTTTGCTATGGGTGAAAGTTAATTACTCCCTACAGGGAAAGTTCACTTATAGGAGAGCCAAATCATACAGCAGCTATGCATAAAATATTTTTTAAGAGATTTAGATGGCTGATATTGTCATAGGAGATTCAATCTTCGACTCCTAATCTTGAAGGTTATCCAATGTGTTCTTACTCTTACATAAATTGTTGTATTTAGAAATCAGTTTTCAAAAGAACTTATTAAAGATCTTATCTAAATCCACCATTTCTCTCAGGTTTCTAATATGCTTAGGAACAAAAATAACACATCCGTCCTCATTAAAACTAAATATAATAGTCAAAGAGGCTGCGATCATTTATTTTAACCATTGTAAAAACATTTGCATGTTACAAAATCAATTTCCCCAATAGTGGATACTATAAATATGACATCACTGGTCCTTCAAATAAACTCTAAGGCAAACAAGTATATATTTCACAATATAAATATCCTTATTAAAATATTTGTGTGCATCTGTCAAAATTATGGTTCTGGATTTTGACTTCACCTGCACAAATATATCTGGTACTTGATAAATTTTATAAAAGAAAAAAAGATTAACACAGTAGACTCTCAGTTATCCGGCTCCCACAGGGATTGGTAGATGCCGGATAAGTGTAATTTCTGGTTGCTTGAGAGTCATTATTAAAAGAGGCCTAGATTAACTGCACATAGGATGCTCTGCTAAGTATATTTGTCAGTGAGGGCTTTTCTAGCAGCAGCAGCAGCTTTCACGCCTCACTTACCATCCAAGTACATTGGGCTGGAGGGTGCGGTGCTGACCCCAGGGAATGTAACACCAACACTGCACTGGCTTATTCCAGGTAACACTGAATTGCAGACACATACAATGGATGAAATCTAGGTGCCTGTAAGCATTTTGTGGCACGACAACCTGGCTCCTGGCGTTTGTTGAGTTCTTTAAAATCAAATTTTTTATTCAAAGTACAGTATTCAGTTTTTTTCTGGTTGCTTGCTCTGGATAACTGAGAGGTTACTGTATATTAATCCTAGTAAGTTGCCCATCATAAATGACGGTATCAGAGTGTTATCTTCATTTGTCTGTACTCTGTGCTGTCTGTCTGTATGCGGTCTCTCGGTGCTGTGTGCCATCCCTCTGCGCCGTCCCTCTCGCTCTCTCCCCCCTTTCCTTGCCTCTCCCTCCCTCTGCGCCGTCCCTCTCGCTCTCTCCCCCTTCCTTGCCTCTCCCTCCCTCTGCGCCATCCCTCTCGCTCTCTCCCCCCTTTCCTTGCCTCGCCGTCCCTCTCGCTCTCTCCCCCCTTTCCTTGCCTCTCCCTCCCTCTGCCCCGTCCCTCTAGCTCTCTCCCCCCTTTCCTTGCCTCTCCCTCCCTCTGCCCCGTCCCTCTCGCTCTCTCCCCCCTTTCCTTGCCTCTCCCTCCCTCTGCGCCGTCCCTCTCGCTCTCTCCCCCCTTTCCTTGCCTCTCCCTCCCTCTGCGCCGTCCCTCTCGCTCTCTCCCCCCTTTCCTTGCCTCTCGCTCTCTCCCCCCTTTCCTTGCCTCTCCCTCCCTCTGCGCCGTCCCTCTCGCTCTCTCCCCCCTTTCCTTGCCTCTCCCTCCCTCTGCGCCGTCCCTCTCGCTCTCTCCCCCCTTTCCTTGCCTCTCCCTCCCTCTGCGCCGTCCCTCTCGCTCTCTTCCCCCCCTCCCCCCCCTCTGCGCCGTCCCTCTCGCTCTCTTCCCCCCTCCCCCCCCCTCTGCGCCGTCCCTCTCGCTCTCTTCCCCCCCTCCCCCCCCTCTGCGCCGTCCCTCTCGCTCTCTCCCTCCCTCTGTGCTGTCCCTCTCTCCCTCCCCCTGCGCTCTATCCCTCCCCCTGCGCTCTATCCCTCCCCCTCCCGCTGCACAGAGGGAGGGGGAGTGAGACAGCGCAGAGGGAGGGGGAGTGAGACAGCACTGTCTCACTCCCCCTCCCTCTGCGCTGTCCCTCTCTCCCTCCCTCTGCGCTCTCTCCCTCCCCCCTCTGCGCCCTCCCCCTCCCGCTGCGCAGATGGAGGGGGAGTGAGACAGCGCTGTCTCACTCCCCCCCTCCCTCTGCGCGGTCTCACTCCCCCCTCCCTCTGCGCTGTCTCACTCCCCCTGCTCTTTATATTATTAGATACTTTGTTTTCTTTAAAATACATCCCAACTAATTATTTTATATCATGTTTATGATAGAGTAAGAATTTTGAAGGGGAAAAAAAGACATGAAAACAATATTTTATTTATTACAAATTGTAAATGATGCAAGTTATAATACAAACTGGAACAGATTTTACAGCAAAATAAGTACAACCTTTTAACTCAAAAAAGGTTGAAATCCTCATTACACACTAAAGGTATTTGTATATTACTTTCTCCTCTACAGTTTGCACCTCCATTTTAACTGGGCATTTGTATAAGTAGGAAAGGAGAGTTTCAGTGTACCCAATTAGAAAATAAATTTTTTGTACAGGGAGCTTTCGGATAACAATGGCACATATTATTAGGAGGTTGGCCCTACGTTTTATCACAATCTCATTGGCCAGACAGCCGTGGAATGTACCAAAAATAAACCTTCGTATAAAAACGTCCTCAATTGTGCGCTCGGCAGCACCATCCTCTCCATCCAAGTTACCTACAAGAGAATATGTAGGTTAAATATACAGCTTGAACTATCGCAAATAAACACATTTAAAGCTATATGTACTTGGGAAGACTATACCATTCTGGGGTACAAATAAAGAAGTGCAAACACATAAGTTGTGTTCTTATGGTTGTATTTCCAAAATCTGTTGGTACAATATAGAATTATAGATTTGATGGCAGAGAACAAATCAAGCCTGCCCATCATATCTACCCATAAAATGGATATGGAAGGATTTCACTAGCAATATAATATACCTATATATCTATTTTACAATTTGAATGGTTGTAGGCAGGAAAAAAACAGAGCTTTTAAGCACTTCTTAATAAAATAAAGAACATAACCCTAGTGAAATTAATGATGCGTTTTGCCTTATACCTTTTACTGGCAGGCTGCTCCACTTACCTACTACTGTTTCGGTAAAGTAGTACTTTACACATTACCACTAAATCTTGCACCTTCAAAGCATGACTAATTTTGTTGTCCTGCTTTGAACAGTTACTAATTTGTTGTTTTTTGTTGTTAATATCCATAGGTCTCCAAAACTGGACACTGTGTATTAGTCACAGTTCCAACATGAGCAGCTAGTTAGAGGATACTCTATATCTCCACCTGGTGGTAGGGAAAATAAAATTAAAAACTAAATAGGGAGATGGGGCTATAATTTTTATATATATATATATATATATATATATATATATATATATATATATATATATATATATATATATATATATATATATATGAGACCATATAGATATTGATATAGAGCATACAGATATTGAGCAGAGTACTCCATCTACAGCTGACTGGGAGATACATTCAGACATCCTCAATAATCACCTTCCATGGCTTTGGGAACCTGAGATGGTTGCTGAACCCCTACAGCATCAGGGTTAACTGGCTGCAAAGCAGTGGCTGGCATGGCTTCCTTGTTGGTAGTGAAAACCTTAGAGGCTTTGTATGCCTTCTCCACCATTTCCACTGGGTTGGTGGAAGGCAGCGGACGTTTGTCACTAGCAGGCTAATCCACGGGATTCATTGGTGAGCATGATATATCCCACTCTCCCCTAGTGTTACACCCCCCCCCCCCCCCCCCCCATAACATTATCTGCAGGGTCCTGAATGAGGGTCTAGCCTATTGTCCCCACCTCCAACAGTAACTCAGCCTGAGAATAGAGAATCTTGTATGGAAAGGATGAGACATTTGTATCTTATTACATTTTTGGAGCTTTAGGGTGAACCTAAAACATAGTAAAATGAATTTTGTTTGCTTTAGTACATTGGTTTGTCTACCATTCTCCACATTTACTTTTGGAAAGAAGTAGCAACAAAACTCTCATTGTTTCAGATTAATTCCATCAATATTTTTTTTAGATAAATACAAGCTGTAAACATCACCAAAGCTACACACATATAAACAACCAAAGATGTATGTGTAATTTTTTGATAAGAGGTTTGTGCAGTAATTAATAGGTCACTCACTTGTATGCTGAGACAGCCAGCCCTTCCTGTGTGCGATGAAGTGAGGGGGATGAGCCTCTTCATATGTCACTGGTTTGTCTCCTTTCCCCACTTTCACACGGGCAGCTCGGTTCTAGTACATTATAAGAGAAAGACAATATTATATACTATGGTCACTGATAAAACATGACACATATACTCATACATATATATATATATATATATATATATATATATATATATATATATATATATATATATATATATATATATATATAAATTAGATATTATTATAGGCTCCACATGCCATTCACGTGCTAGGCAGTATCACCTCATCTAAACAAAATTCATACCCACTATTGTTTATATTAACAACTTACATTTATAAGTCAAGCTATAAAGACCCAAGAGACAGAACATAAACATGTGGCCTCTAAGAGTACCACTAAAGTATATATCATTAGGTTATAACTTACCTCCAATAATAGGCAACTACAAAGTGCCATGCCATTATGAAGGGCTAGTGCTTCGAACGTCCTATGCAGTCCCAAAACTACAATTCACACTCATATATAAACAATCATTATTCTGTACCTTCAGACAGACTGATGTAGTCTGTATGCAGCGGGTTTGAGGATGACATTGTGGCAAAGTATTGATTCGTTGAGGCAAAACCTAAAAAAAAACACAAGTCTCATAAAAAAAAAAAAAAAACAACAACAAGGTACTCCTGTATTCCATGTCCATATGAGAAATACAAGTGTATGAATAAGAGCAGTATTGCTTCATGAGCACATCCACCTGGCAGTCCTGCTTTTTATGAGATATTATTTTTGCTTCTTAGCCCATCACAGGACATATCCCAGGATATTTTCCTGGCTGCAAAGTCTCTCACACTGTGAAACTTGTGTAGAGCAGGAAATATTTGTACCTTACGTCTTACTCCCTTTTGGGTGAACCTGGAAAATCTTAATATTAATATGTTTGCTTTAGTACATTTTTAAAGATGTTTTGCAGATTCCATGGAATGCTAACATGCAATAGAGTCCCTTTAATAAAAGCTTCTTATAACCCCAAAGTATCTCTGCAATCTTCCTAGCCACAGCCAGTAATACATATTTTCTCATATGAGCTACTTCCCTACCACAAAAAGTATTTGGGGTGGATTTCTGGAAAGGCCAACAGGACCATGACCTAGGATGGCAGCTTAAGAGGCATCTAGTAAACGGGTGCTCCGTGATGTCATTATGGAGGAGTAGAAGAGGACTCCAGTGGCAACCTGTGAAGCTTTTTTATGCTAGCGCAAGCGAGCGCGCTCAGCCCTGGAAGCCTTCTGTTGCCGGGTGTGCTTGTGTCCCCAATGTAAGCTCCTAACCCCCTACAGAAGTTGTAGGGCCTTCATCGGCACAGGTCAGTGCAGAATGCATGCATGAACATAACAGATGCACGTGTGAGCATAAAACAGGAAAGCACCAAACTCCATGCCCATGAGGGTTAAGGCAGTGCTGGAATATAATGGTGGCCACACAAAATATTGACACTTTGGACCCAATTTGGACATTTCCACTTAGGGGTGTACTCACTGTTATTTTGAGGAGACAGCAAATATACTCTACTAGCGAATTGCCTGTCAAAAAATGACAGCAATGAAATTGTAAGGTAGCTAATGGTGTTTGGTGTATAATAATGAAATATATAATACATTAATAAATGAATATACTTTACCTATTTTGAAGCATTGTGTTGAAGAGCTGTCAATGTGTTTTGAGGTTGCTGCAGCATTAGTGGTGTGGAGGTGCTGTGTAAGCGTGCTGAATGTGTGCAGTGTAATAGTGTGCGTGGACGAGACCAAAACTTTAGCGTAGTGGTGTACTTCCGCATTGGCGTAAAATGGCGGGTAATCTGTGGTATGCGTCTTCGCGGATTATCCGTAGGTCCTTCGTGGTGTTTTGCGAGTTTCTTGTGGTGTTTTGCGAGTTTCTTGTGGTGTTTTGCGAGTTTCTTGTGGTGTTTTCCGTGTTTAGAGTGCTGTAGCCTCGTTTTCGTTTTGTTCATCGGCCATTTTTTCTCTTGCTTAGCAATTTTATTAGTGTCTAAACTCTTTTATTTTTATTTAAATGAATTGTAAGTTGCTTTTTTGAGGTCCTGGATGCTTCCTCTTGCTGTAGGTAAGCTTTTTATGTGTGTGTTGTGTGTATTTATTGTGTTTTAAATGTTTTTATGTCGGCGTGTTGCGTCCGATGTTTGCGAGGTCGTAATGTCTGCTAACGTGTCTCGTATGGTGTTTGCGTGTGTAGCCTCGTTTTCGTTTTGTTCGGCGGCCATTTTTTCTGTTGCTTAGCAAATTTTTTATTGTCTAAACTCTTTTATTTTGAGTGTAATCAAGGTGTAAGTTGTTTTTTTGAGGTCCTGGGTGCTAACTCTTGCTGTAGGTAAGCTTTTTATGTATGTGCTGTGTGTATGTATTGTGTTTTGAATTTTGTAATGTTCGCGAGTTGCGTCCGAGTGTTGCGAGGTCGTAATGTGTGTGAACGTGTGTCGTATGTTTGCGTTGCAAGGTCAAGTTTGCGAGGGTCGTAATTGGTGCTCCATGCCCGCAACTGAGGCCCTCGCTTCGCGAGCCCGCCAGCGTTAGCAACAACTCGCATGCTCACAACTATATATGTGATTATACAGGCTGTACACTTACTACTTCATATTGTAGCAGAGTGTCATTTCTTCAGTGTTATCACATGAAAAGATATAATAACATATTTACAAAAATGTGAGGGGTGTACTCACTTTTGTGAGATACTGTATATACAGTAAATGTTTAAAAGGAGTACAGTAAATGTTTAAAAGGAGTTTATCATACCCCGATATATATAGATATATATATGGTAAAACTCCAGTTTAGGTGCGTAAATTATTTCAAGGGTTTGTTGTTGTTTTCCAGTCTGGTTCTGATGCTGAGAGGAAAGTTACACTGGACAGGATGTGAGAGAGAGGACTGGGGTGTGCACCGGATAGGATGTGAGAGAGCTGGGGGTATACACAGGACAGAGTGAGGAGAGGACAGGAGTGTGTGCACAGGATAGGATGTGAGAGAGCTGGGGGTATACACAGGACAGAGTGAGGAGAGGACAGGAGTGTGTGCACAGGATAGGATGTGAGAGAGCTGGGGGTATACACACTGTGAGGAGAGGACAGGGGTGTGTGTGCACAGGACAGGATGTGAGATAGCTGGGGGTATACACACGGTGAGGAGAGGACAGGGGTGTGTGTGCACAGGATATGATTGAGAGAACTGGGGGTATACACAGGACAGGGTGAGGAGAGGACAGGGATGTGTGCACAGGACAGGATGTGAGAGAACTGATGATATACACAGGACAAGGTGGGGAGAGGACAGGAGTGTATGCACAGGACAGGATGTGAGAGAGCTGGGGGTATACACACGGTGAGGAGAGGACATGGGTGTGTGCACAGGACAGGATGTGAGAGAACTGGGGATATACACAGGACAGGGTGAGGAGAGGACAGGAGTGTGTGCACAGGACAGGATGTGAGAGAACTGGGGGTATACACACGGTGAGGAGAGGACAGGGGTGTGTGTGCACAGGATAGGATTGAGAGAACTGGGGGTATATACAGGACAGGGTGAGGAGAGGACAGGGGTGTGTGCACAGGATAGGATGTGAGATAGCTGGGGGTATACACAGGACAGGGTGAGGAGAGGACAGGGGTGTGTGCACAGGATAGGATGTGAGATAGCTGGGGGTATACACAGGACAGGGTGAGGAGAGGACAGGGGTGTGTGCACAGGATAGGATGTGAGATAGCTGGGGGTATACACAGGACAGGGTGAGGAGAGGACAGGAGTGTGTGCACAGGACAGGATGTGAGAGAACTGGGGGTATACACAGGACAGGGTGAGGAGAGGACAGGAGTGTATGCACAGGACAGAATGTGAGAGAACTGGGGAATACACAGGACAGGGTGAGGAGAGGACAGGGGTGTGTGCACTGGTTAGTTTTGTTACAATACAGAGCTTTCAATGCTTAAAATATGTTGAAAATAACAACAAATAATTTACGCACCTAAACTGGAGTTATATATATATATATATATATATATATATATATATATTACTGCATATGTACTCATATAATCTACAGCAGATTAATTTTAGAATTGAATACCTAGATATGTATGTCCCCGAGGTCATTATGTAGTTTATGTTGCAAGGGGCTACATGAGTGTACATAAGTCACTAAGGGTGTTATTATAGTGATACATTGACCTATATGAACCATACACTGTAAACCTGACCTTGTGTACACCGAGTCCTCATACTACACTCGCCCTATGCTCACAATGATCCAGCACCTCACAACCCAACACGCACTGATCTTTTCCCGTTCGATAAACTGCACATAATAGACTGACAACATTTTACACTAGTCTATCCGTTTACACTAGTCTATCACTATGATTACCTGCAGCCGTCCCAGTACCCTGCACATGGGCGCCGCCATCTTGAAATGGGAGGTAACGCTGGTCTCCTGTCATGCAGAGCAGTTAATTACCAAGCATTTCAGGTGAAACAGCGACACCTAGTGGTGATCTGTGTGATCAAATTCACACACCTGCCATGTGACATTGGTATCATGTTCTAAACTGCTTCGAATGGAAGGAGGAATAAACCAATGCAGCAGAGAGGGGTAAACAGTTGTGACAGGGGTTGCAGTTGCCCGGGAAACCAAATTACTTTCTATGAACCAATCTTTTTAGATTGGTGACTACAGACTAGTCTCTTATCCTTGAATCTACTATAATAATTATCAAAGTATGTGTAACTCCTGCGTGGTGCGTTGTGCGCAGGCGTTACTGTTGTTGATAAATTACGGGAATCGCTGAAGTCGCACATGCGCAGTTGATAGTTGAGCTTGTGGCAGTTCAGCGGCAAAGAGACGGGGTACACAGAGAGGGCAGAGTCAAAGGGCTCAGAGAGAGATAGTGGGCACAGAGAGAGACAGATGGCACATAGAGAGAGGGAAGAGAGAGAGACAGAGGGCACTGAGAGAAACAGCGCACAGAGACACCGGCAGAGAGAGACAGATAGGACGCACAGAGAGAGAGAGAGAGGGCAGAGACAGAGGGCACAGAGAGAGAGGGAAGAGTGAGAGACAGAGGGCACTGAGAGAAACAGCGCACAGAGACCCCGGCAGAGAGAGACAGATAGGACGCACAGAGAAAGAGAGGACAGAGGGCACATAGAGAGAGAAGGCACCTAGAGCACATGACACTGTCATTTATGACGGGCAAGTTACTAGTCAACTATAATAATTGTGGTAAGTGTGTAACGCTCCATGGGAGTGTACACACTTACCACTTCCTAAGTCCGTACAGAGCTGCTCGCATGCGCATATCTGTATGGATACTGCAAGCGCGAGCACAGTGCACAGTTTGCGGCCGCTCGCGCATATGGAGAATGCGCAGTTCGCAGCTGTGCAGGGGGGAAGAAGACACAGGGGAGGGGGAGGAAGACACAGGGAAGAGGGGGAGACGACACAGGAGGGGGAGGGGGAAAGACATGGGGTAGGGGGGAAAGAGGCACAGGGGAGGGGGAAGAGACAGTGGCGGGGAGAGAGGGGAAGAGACACGGGAGGGCTGGAAGAGACACAGGGGAGGGGAGAGGGCGGGGAGAGACACGAGGGGAGAGGTGGGGGGAAGAGACACGGGAGAGTGAGGGAAGAGACACAGGGGAGGAAAGAACACAGGGTAGGGCTGGAAGAGACAGGGGAGGGGGGAGACGAAGGGGGGGAGAGACACAGGAGCGTACCACTTTCACACAAGAACGTACGAGGTACAAAATACACTACTACAAAGGACGTTAAATAATCGCAAACCGCGTAGCACATAGACAAACAACGCTAATTTACACTCTTAACTTGCACATCACAACATTACGAATCTACAGTAGCGTTTTACACAAATACACCAACGGTTTGCCCTCGCGCACACAGCCTACTTCTAATGGTCATAAAAAAATCCCCACAGGCCAGCAACATTCCAACTGGACATTATATGCTGCGGGAACATGAAAAAAGATTGTTAGCTCTTCAGCCTATTGATGGATTTACTAATTATAATTAGGTAAAGTATATTAGTTCATTAAGTAACTCATTTATTGAATATTACTTACAAAAATATAGTCATATGTATCTGTCTTTGTCATGAGCGCAGAGGCTGCTCAGAGGAGTTGTGAGTAATGCCTGCGCAGAACACATCTTGCAGGCATTACTCACAACTGTAAACAATTATATGTGATTATCCTGCTGTAAAATCTACCATTTTGGATTTTCCAATCCTGAGGTAGGTGGAGATTTTGAAAGCAGTGAAAACTTCTGTATGCACAATGGGAATGTGATATCTATAGCTACCAGTGCATTCATTAGGACTAAGGAAAACTCATTAAGTAACAAAGATACGTCCTCCAGAAAAAAAAGCAGACAGGATCAGGTTGCAAAAGAAAATGGATCTGTCAGAACTTTTGTGCGAATCAAGTTCTATTCTATATGGTTATTATAAGCTAGTATAATATTTCAATTATTAACCTTTTTTTATATCCAATGTATTAATATTTTATATGCTCTATACATTTATTTATATATACATATATATATATATATATCACATATTATAATTGTCAAACTACAAGACATCATCACGCTTTGCGTGGTGCCTACAACTTAGGCGATGAGCGCCAAAGGCGCTCGTCGCCTGCGAGCCTCACGTAGCGAGGCCAGCTGTTAACTCGCAGCACTTAGAGCAGTTAAGGCACTACAACTCGCAGCACAGCACTTAGGCAATGAGCGTAGCGAGGCGAGCTGTTAAGGCGTTAACACGCACGTTGCTTATTGCAGTGTGCACGAGGCCCGCAAGACTTTGAAACAGGCTCGACATGGGAGCCCAAGGCGCTCATGTCGATACCCGCGATCAGCGCCGAAGGCCGTAGGACATTAATGCTGATCGCGAGGCACGCAAGACTTTGAAAAAATTACGTCTTTAACAGACATTTTTTTTAAGCCTGTAACTCAGAAACCGTCGGAAGAACGCCAAAAGACGCCAATTAATTAAAAAATTAACTTACAACCTCACACACAGCACAGGAGGAGAGCCAGGGAGCCTGTGAGTAAGATTGCAAGCTAATTTGAGACTTAATTGGCTTTTTACTGAGATCGAAAATCGGCTAAGCGAGGAAAAAAAATTCATAAAACGTAAATGTTTAGAAAAAGGCTGAAAACGAGGCAGAAGCACGTAATACTTAGCTGATCGTCAGGAAGCCCGCAAGATTTGGAAAAAAAATAACCAATGGCACTCATCACGAGGCACGCAAGACTTGAGCAGAGAGAGAGGAGAAAGACAAGATAAAAAATCATATGAGATAAAAATGGTATGATATCTTAATAAATAGATATTTGTAAACATACCAAAATAATCAAAACTGTCTCCAATGTCATAAATTACCATATTGCATGTCTTATATATGATTATGTGGATAATGTAATAATAACAAACACTTTATAATTGATGTACCTTGAAATATATCTGTTAAAATAATTTCTACCAACTTGTTATATTAAAATATACAGAATTATTATTTTTCTTCATTTATAATAAATATATTCTCACATAATATAGTTCTGTTTATTTCGTGAGGCCAATGCTCTTAATATATTGTGTAGTAAGAATTCGGAAATTAGTCAAATTGGCAGATATGTACATTTTATATTAATATTAATAAAGGTTATTGTTGTTAATAATATCACCATATTAATTGCCAAAACCCACTACAGATCCCTGTAGTAAATAAGAACTGCATATAAAAGTTATAAACGTAAAAGTCTGTGATTATTTATTTTGCTTCCTAAACAATTTTGTTACATATTCAAAAGAACATACAGAAATAAATGACCACATCGGTCCTTTAAACATATTCTACTGGACATATTTATTAAAGGTATGTCTAAATTTCCCTGTTCTTACCTTTTTTTGCTTATATCAGAAACACACATTACATTGAGTAATTCTATACACCCACAGATTTACTTTATGTAAAATCAGTTTTGGTTTCCACACCCCAAAAGTGCCTACATAGACACCCTGTACTAACCAATAGAAACAATGCATTCAAATGTGTTTTAACCCTTTACTAACCTTCCAGAAACAATGCAATGCTACAGTAGCACTGTTGAGTTGCATCATTCAAGAGAAGAGAGAGAGATGTGGTTTTGGGAACTAAACCTACAAATCCCATGATGCTTTGCTGCAAAGGCTGTTGTACCTGCCTGTATTTATTGGAAAGGGATACATTTTGGCTGTTTCACTGAGAAATTAATTTGACTATACAGATTTTTTTCTATCATTTATAGGCGCTCCTTGCCAGCAACTGCGGACCTCGCAAAAAAGTACGAGACACATTACGACCAATTACGACTCATAATCGGCCGCAACCCGCGCACATGAAACAAATAAAAACACAACAAATACACACAACACATACATAAAAAGCTTACCTACAGCAAGAGGGAGTATCCAGGACCTCAAAAACTAAAGTTACACCTTAATTTAACTCAAAATAAAAGAGTTTAGACACTGAAAAATGAGGATGGGGAGGTTGAGGAGGGAGGTTGAGCATGAGGGGGGGTTGAGGATGAGGAGGGAGGTTGAGGATGAGGAGGGGGGTTGAGGTTGAGGAGGGGGTTGAGGATGAGGAGGGGGGTTGAGGATGAGGAGGGGGGTTGAGGAGGGAGGTTGAGGATGAGGAGGGGGGTTGAGGTTGAGGAGGGAGGTTGAGGATGAGGAGGGGGGGTTGAGGATGAGGAGGGGGGGAAGAGACACAGGGAAGGGAGAGGGGGGAAGAGACACAGGGAAGGGAGAGGGGTGAAGAGACACAGGGGAGAGAGAGGGGGGACACAGGGGGCAGCACATTTCCCACCCTCGGCTTATACTCGAGTCACTCATTTTTCCCAGTATTTTGTGGTAAAATAGGTGCCTCAGCTTATACTCGGGTTGGCTTATACTCGAGTATATACGATAAGTATGTAATAAATGAGGCCTCCTTCTGGATCTCTACCTTGTTGTGGTAAAGGTGCTTTTGTAACTCAGTGAAGCTGTGAGCTATACCATGTAAGGTCACCCAAGATGGGCAGGTCATAGCAGAGAGGTCAGACAAAATGCCGTCCACTGGAGATGGAACTGGCAACCCAGTCCCATATCTTTCTGTCAAAAACGTATGCATCAGGACAGTCAGACACATGATGTGCCTGACGTGCTGCAGTCTATAGGGTCGTGGAGAGTCAGAAATGACTGAACAAACAAATAAATGAGGCAGGATCCTGTCTGTACAAGATCAGTGCAAACATAAAAATATATGTCACCATTTAGAGGCATGTAAAACAAATGAATATAGGCCACAGTAAGAACCAAAGCTGTAGCTTAGTTCACCAATAGATCGAGAGCACATAATAATAATACTTATTGAATCTATATCAGCTTAATATAAATAAAAAAACAATACCATAATATGCATGGAAAATGTCTAGATGTTATTTGAATGTAATATATCAGTTTTTTTTTTTAACATTTGCAAAAGTGTCTTAAAAGGAATTAGATGAATTTGAATGCCATAAATTACCATTGTTAACTGGACTTCTTTCGTAAGACTACAAAGATGCTGAGGAACCAGTGTTGTGGGTTTGACAAGTTTTTTATATGTAGACACGAAACATTTCAAAGAATTGCAGTATACTTTAGTCACCCCATCATATACATAGATAGATATTATACGTAATGGTTATCTACAGTATGTATCTATCTACCAAAGGTCAAAAATGCTCAATCTTACAAGGCCTCAAGTTGGGCATGCGTCAGTAATACACTTTATTGCAGAATTCAATAGGCGGACCAAATCAGGACCCCTAGCCCCTTTCTTGTGGAGTTCCATAGAATTAATAAATGCATCAGAAATCTCAAATGAAGATGTGTTGTGTGTGCAACACACCATGCTGATCTACTTGGTATTCATGGCAGAAATACTGGAGTGGGTTGCAAGTTCCTTCTCCAGTGGGCCACAGCTCCTGGCATTCCTAGGTGGTCTCCCATCCAAGTACTGTGCAGGCCCAACCCTGCTTGGCTTCAGGGTGGTGTGAGCTCTTGGTTCCCTGACTGGAATCAAACCCAGGTTGCAGCGCTGAAAGCACCAAATCCTAACCACTGGAATACGAGGGAGCCTCAAAGATGCCAAATGCCTAAATAATCTTAGTAACAAATTGTTCTTTCTCTAAGTCACCTTCACCATGTAAATTTGTTTCACATAGCATTATATTAAAATATATACGTGTGCAGGGGTGAATAAAAATATCTACAATTTATGAGCCGGACAGACTGTTTTCTGGGAACCTGGAAAAAAAGCCCTTCATAAAAATAATGGTACTTTTGAAAATATTTTTGAAGCTGCAAGTACACATTTTAGAAGCATGGTCTACTGGTAAGTTTCTACTCCTGGGTGTTTATCCACAAAAAGTATGGATTCCAGGCCATGACTTAATTTTCAAAAATAAATTTGGACCTAAGTGAATTTTGTGAAAAAATATTTATTATCCCTATTTAATTATTTCCAACTGCTGAGGCTATATATACTTCATTATGGTAGAGCATATTGCAGTTGTTATAGAGACTCAGAACTTACTTGTTATGCTCTGCACCAGCAGATAGAGCAGTTGTACAATTTCAAGGCATACTCAATTTTATAAGTTGAATCCAAGCTTATCAACATGACATTTTCTTTTGTTATGGTCTAAGAAGGAAGGTTTACACGCTGATATCCACTTATACATTTTTGTTGTTTAGTCGTTCAGCCACGTCTGATTCTCTGTGACCCTATGGACCACAGCATGCCAGGTACATCTCTCAGCCACTGCCTCTCTGAGCTCCATCAAGTTCATGTTCATTGCTTCAGTGACCTCATCTATCCATCTCCACCTCTGTCGTCCCCTTCTTCTTGTGCCTTCAATGTTTCCTAGCATCAGAGTCTTCTCTAGGGAATCCTGCCATCTCATGATATGGCCAAAATATTTGAGCTTCAGCCTCATGATCAAAACGTCTACATAACAGTTTGTTTTGATTTCCTGGAGTACTGATTTATTGGATCTTCTTGCAGTCTAAGGGACTCTAAGCAGTCTTCTCCAACACCACAATTCAAAGGCATCAATTCTATGGTGCTCAGACTTCTTTATGGTCCAGCTCTCCCATTCATATGTTACTATTGGGAATACCATGGTTCTAATTATGCAGACTTTTGTTGATAGTTTATCTTTACTTTATACTAGTTTGTCCAAGCTTGCCATAGAAGCAAAAATCTTTTAATTTCATGGCTACAGTCAACATTCTCAGAGATCTTGGATCCCAGGAAAATAAAATCTGTCACGGTCTCCACTTCTTCCCCATCTGTTTGCCAGGAAGTGAGATTGCCGTTTGCCATAATCTTCATATTTTTAAGGTTAAGCAGCAGGCCAACTTTTGCACTCTCTTTTTTTTACCCTCATCAATAGGTCCTTTAGTTCCTCCTCACTTTCAGCCATCAAAGTAGTATCATCTGTATCACGACACAGATATGAGGGGCCACATACAACCTAATTCTCCTGCTTTTAGGAGTACCAGGAACTTCTCTAGGTTGTGGATTTTGATGGTTATCTCTCAGTGCCCAGCCTGCATAGTCAGCCCAAGAACGACCAGTCATCATGATACAGGAACACAGGAAAGCAATACTACCCCAGTGGTTAGGAGCAGAGTTGCAGGCAGAGTCCGTAATAATAATTGCAATGGTTAAAATTATTATATTCCCTCATAATGAAACACACTCTTCAAATTATGTATGTTTAACTGATAACATTTTTTTTTGTATCCACACTCAGTCCCAGCATGTCTCACCACCACCCCCAGGCCCATATAAGCACTTTTCCTTGTAAACAAGGAAGTGCAGCCAAGGTGTCTCGGTATCCCCCATCATCGCTAGGTCCTGTTGTCCCGCCTGTCCACTCAAACATCTGCCTGAGAGGGGGTCCAATTAGCAAGACATTGTCAGTTAATTCTTAAGACACTGTTGAAATATGTTGCCCTACTTATAAATGCCACTAGCACATTTATGAAATACATCCCTTCAACCAGTAATACCGTATTGGTCCGAATATAAGCCGCACCCGCATATAAGCCGCACCTGTAAAATGCAAGGGGAAAAAACTCACATATAAGCTTCACCCTTAAAATTGGAGAGAAAAAGACAAAAGTCAGAGAGAAAAAGACAAAAGTCAAGTAGATTTAGGGAATAAATAGTGATTTTATTTTAACATATACTGTACCATATACGGTATCCAGTATTTGGAAAACATTATAACTGTAACTCTTTAGGCAGGTTGCCAATATTATGGTAACATCAACAGAAAGTTCAGGAAACATGAAACATAAGGTAAAAAAGGAAACTTGTTACTATTCACAGTCATCACTGGTGTCACTACTGATTTCGTCACCAGTATTCGCCAGTTTCGTCACTGTTATCCTCATTCTCCTCCCATAGCAAGTTGTCCTCGCTACCATCCAATGCATTGGACACGCAGCATTTTTTGAACCCCCTGATGATGGAGTTAGTAGAAATACTAGACCATGAATTTATAATCCATTGACACAGGAGTGTCACTGACGGCTTCTTAATCTTGCCAGATGGTGTGAGAGCATGATCCTCTTCCCGAAGCCAATCTGAATACTGCTTTCGTAGGTTGTCTTTGAATGGTTCCAAACTACAGACAACCAGTCAACCAACAGCTCAGTTGTCATCCAGCCTTTTTCCTGGCAACGAATCACTAAGCCATCAGGAATGCTTTCTTTGGGCAAAGTTTTTCGCTTCAGAATAACATAGGGAGGTAACTTTCCTCCGTCAGCAGTGACAGCTAACATCACCGTTTTTCTGAGTTTTTCATTACCAGTTGTTCTTAAAATGACACTTTTTGCCCCTTTCTGGTTTACTGTTGTATTGCTTGGCATGTCAAATAATACGGGCGTCTCGTCAGCATTGCCCATCTGGTCTAATGGGTATGTGTGACACTGACGCAATTGGATGACATACCTCTGGAAACTAGTCAGTTTCTCCTCAAAATCTGCCGGCAGTTTCTGTGGACCCTTTCTCCGCATAAAACGACTGCACCAACCAATACTTGCTCTTATTGATTTTTAAGGTCTTTGCAAGTTCTAAGGCTTTCAAGGGCAACAGTGGGTTAATCACATTCACATAATAGTAGAAATTTTTAATGAAAAAACAACATAGATTAAAAGAGTTTAAAGGAAAGATTAAAAACACTATGAACAATGGTTCCTTTGATGGCTATTGTATCAACTATTAACACTCTATCATATATCATTCATGGAGTGTAGTTACATAGCAAATAGTTTTTCAGAGTATGGAAAAGGGCACTTGCTCAATCACTTCTGAGCTATAAAGTAAGGTCCCAAATATACGTATATGTCTGATGCTGTAAAATTCATAGCAAATCATATAGGTCACCTATTAGCAGTATTATATAGGTGGTCTGGGACACAGAGTATAGAAAGTACTTAGTCTCATAAGGGGAAGCTTTTATAAAGTCAGATATAGAGTCAGTATATGTAGCAAAAATGCTTTTCTGTATGTGTATATATACACAAGGCTGACGCTTTAGCTCTTAATATATATCTCTATCCCCTCCTAACTGAGTCCCCATGGGTCCTTGTCTGCTTATAGTATAAGCTGTAGTAGTTAGAAATTCATTTAAGCCCTTAAAATGCCTCTGAACTTTCCTTTTCAAAGTTTTTGCACCTCCATTAACTCAGAGGTTCGCGCTTCCTGGTTACAGCGTGCGTGATGACGTCACGCTACGCTTGCCTGCTATAAGCAGACAAGGACCCATGAGGACTCAGTTAGGAGGGGATAGAGATATATATTAGGAGCTAAAGCGTCAGCCTTGTGTATATATACACATACAGAAAAGCATTTTTGCTACATATACTGACTCTACAAACTGACTTTATATCTGACTTTATAAAAGCTTTCCCTTATGAGTACTTTCTATACTCTTTGTCCCTGACCGCCTATATAATACTGCTAATAGGTGACCTATATGATTTGTATGAATTTTACAGCATCACACATATAAGTATATTTGGGACCTTACTTTATAGCTCAGAAGTGATTGAGCAAGTGCCCTTTTCCATACTCTGAAAAACTATTTGCTATGTAACTACACTCCATGAATGATATATGATAGAGTGTTAATAGTTGTTACAATAGCCATCGAAGGAACCATTGTTCATAGTGTTTTTAATCTTTCCTTTAAACTCTTTTAATCAACGTTTTTTCATTAAAAATTTCTACTATTATGTAAATGTGATTAACCCACTGTTGCCCTTGTATCCTAATTTGTAGTGTTAAGCACTAATGGGTTTATTTCCCAAAGACATTACCTTTTCCTTGTTTCTAAGGCTTTCAGCTAGATTACTTCCCGAGAAATTGGCATCCCATCTTTTCTCATTTCTTGAATGTAGGAATAAACCCCAGCTCCAAGTTCTGGATATTTACCTTGTTTTGGTCCCCTTAAAGATTTTCAGGTGGAAACTGAATTTTTCAATTTCTCCTCTGAGGCAACCCAACGTCGCACATTGGATTCATCCAAGCCATATTTTTTTCCAGCCTCTCTGTTGCTTGTTGTCTTTGCATAATTAACAACTGCAATTTTGAAACTTGCATCATAACTACGCCTCACTCCTAGGCTTGTTGATGCTTTTCTCTCCAAGTGATCAGCCATTGCAAGAAACAGGCTTTCTAACATGTACTGTAACTTCTTTTGCAGGTTACAGGCCTTCCAGGATGCTAGAATCACTAAAACCGGAAACTGGTATTCAATTGATACAATTTAGTCACATGCGCGCAAATCGTCACCCTTACAGCGCAAATCAGCATTGATTTTGCGATCCAGAATATAAGCCGCACACGCCTAACGCAATTCGTCCGATGATTCAATTAAAAAGGTGACAATATACAACCTTATCACACACCTTATCTGATCTTGAACCATTCTAGTGTCCCATGTCCAGTTCTGACCGTGGCTTCTTGGTCCACATACATATTCTTCAGGAGGCGGATGAGATGATTTGGTACTCCCATCTCTTTAAGAACGTGCCACATTTTGTTGTGATCTACATACAGTTGAGCTCAAAAGTTTACATACCCTGGCAGAAATTTTGAAATTTTGGCATTTATTTTGAAAATATGACTGATCATGCAAAACAAAAATATTTTATTGAAGGATAGTGATCGTATGAAGCCATTTATTATCACATAGTTGTTTGTCTCCTTATAATATCATAATGACAATGGAAATCACCCAAATGGCCTTGATCAAAAGTTTCCATACCTTTGAATATTTGGCCTAGTTACAGACACACAAGGTGACACAAACAGGTTAAAATGGCAATTCAAGGGTAATTTCCCACACCCGTGGCTTTTTAAATTGCAGTTAGTCTGTGTATAAATAGTCAATAAGTTTGTTAGCTCTCATGTGGATGCACTGAGCAGGCTAGATACTGAGCAATGGGGAGCAGAAAACAACTCAAAGACCTGCGTAACAAAGTAATGGAACTTCATAAAGATGGAAAAGGATATAAAAAGATATCCAAGGCCTTGATAATGCCAGTTAGTACTGTTCAATCACTTATTAAGAAGTGGAGAATTCAGGGATTTCTTGATACCAAGCCAAGGTCAGGTAGACCAAGAAAGATTTCAGCCACAACTGCCAGAAGAATTGTTTGTAATACCAAGAAAGACCCACAGGTAACCTCAGGAGAAATAAAGGCTGCTCTGGAAAAAGCTGGTGTGGTTTTTTTCAAGAAGCACAATACGACGATACTTGAACAAAAATGAGCTGCATGGCCGAGTTGCCAGAAAGAAGCCTTTACTGCGCCAATGCCGAAAAAAAAACCTAGTTACAATATGCCCGACAATACCTTGACACGCCTTACAGCTTCTGGCACTGTAATGCAATTGATATGACATAAATATTACACTGTATAGATTAATTCAGTTCGAAGATTAATTTATCGACAAGTATACGCTGTGCAGAAATAGCATTTATTGGTATAGCAGTAAATATCAAGGATAAACAATTATGTGTTTACACTTGTAAGCTTTGATATTTAGTTAGATCCCAATATACAATCTACCCAATGTCTATTACAATCTCTTTTGGATGATTGGATAACAATGAGTCTTAACACACTTTATATTTGGTTAGATCAATACAGAAATCAATAAGCAATTTATACAAACTTATCAAATGTGGATTAACAATTTGTCTATATGTGGTTAGTGCAATACAGAAATGATACGCAGCGAATATAAACAACCAGCTGACTATTTGTTACAGTATATATGATATTAATAATTAGCATTATAACCTGTTACTCTATGAAAGCAGTAAAATATGGTAAAACAATCTATATGGCAAATATATATATAAGCCATATGTATAAAAATTGGTTATATTGTATCTGAGATTGCAAGCTAAATAACCTTTGTATTTAGATATTTGCAAGCTAATATTTGGTTACTGGTCTTAAATCAAAATTGATTACATTTGAATTATCAAATAGGTCAATTCAATCAATAATGGTGTAAAACTGTTTTGTTGATTGTGTGATACAAGACTATATATGTTGAGTATTGCTAAACATATAGCCACATTAAATTACCTTAACGTGTAAAACCGTAGCCCGCAAGACTTACTGCTATTAAATTAGACCCTTGAAGCAACCAGTCATCGACTTGCGGGGTAATGGCGAGAAAAGGCTACGGGACGGGGAAATTTGAACTGCAAGCTTGCAAATCCTTTAATCTGTCAAGCCTGTAACTGTTATGTTTCCAATCATGCTATTAAATTGCAACAAAGTCGCTTGCAACAATTTGCTTGTTTGTTATTTATTGTTAGGGGTTCAATGTATGAATGTGTTTGTATGTGTTACGAATGTATGGTATGTGTGGTGTTCATCTACTTTCTTTTCTATTTTTTTCTCTCTCGTAAATTCAAGTTATTATGTTGTATGATGTTATTATATATTGATTTTATTTATTGTTCTGCTTTTGTAAAAATAATAAAAAAAATGTGAAAAAAAGAAAATTGCAACAAATTCACTGGAGTTCAAGCTGTAACCCGCAAATGGAGCCAAGAAGCCAACGAGTGTTAGAGAGGTTTCGTAAGGGGGATAAAGTCCAACCTGTTGCACTTTAAATGCACTTATACACACTACTGTACTTTTATTAATAGGGAAAGTTATGTTAGGTATTAGAATAGCACAACACTCTCAAGCTTGCAAATCAGCCCCAAAAAATACTTCATTTCATGTTCAATTTCCGTGTTATATCAATCCCAGCAATCAATGTGTTAATACATATAATGGAACTTGCATGTAATAGAATATCATATTTACGGCTTCATCAATATTGCATTATATCTGGAATGTGGGTCCGATCGTAACTCGTAATTGAACCCCGTAAGACTTTGAAATCCCACCTCCATTTTACAGTGACCTAATCATGACAATCTCTGTTGCCATTGCTTACATCAAAACCCGTAACTACGGGTTTGTCTAATTGATCACGTTCACAGCCGCGCATCCAACCTTCAACAAATAGTTTACGGGCTTGCGCCTCAAACCTGTAACTCGCAGAATGTTCTTATTTAATAGCTCTGTAACTCAGCCAAATTTCGAGCCCACAGCCGTTGCGGGTCTCACGTTGCACATACGGCCTTGGAATTTAATGTGGCTCATGGATTGCTGTATAGGTGTTTTTAATAATTGGTTTTGTAACAGAGTTAAATGGTTACATTATTGAATAGCTACAGTCCAGAATGCAGGTGCTAATGAGTCTTGGTTCTGTGACCACTCCCAAACGGTAACAGAAGGATTGTTGTAATATATTGGGCTAATTTTAACTCTACTATTAATCAGAAAGTTAAACCAGTTTTTACATACTGTGTATAGAATTTGAGGATAACACCTGTCTCGTTTTCAGGATACATTCTCAAGATAGTCTGAAGTAATCCCTCTTTATGTTATTGGTTTGTTAGGAAGAGTTGTAGAGATAGAATACAATTTTGATATAGACAGATATAGTAAGATATCTTAGGGAAGATATGAAGGAGGCATAGATTTATGCCCAAGGATGACAGTCAGGTATGTCCAACAGACAGGGCTGTCAGATAAGCCAGAAAAGACCAGACAGAAAATAATACAGAAGAAGTAAAGACCCCAGGAAAAAGCAGGAAAAGACGAGGAAGATACAAAAGACCGGAAAAAACCTGAACCTTCTCTCTGCCATTAGATAACTATTTCTTCCTCATCATCACAAGGTTGGTTTCCACCAATCACAAATAATTACTTCCCGTTTGCATGTATATTTATAAATTAGAATGTATTGATAAATATGTTGTGTATATCTGTTTCTGGAACAAAATATTAAACTGGATTGATATTAATATGTATGACCTCTGTCCCATATTGTCTGCCAAGTATTGTACGCTTAATCTTAACATGCTATCTTGAGACCTTCACAATGTTTAATCTTGAGGAGTTTTTCTTACCCATGTGAACATATTTAAGATTTGGCCTGGCCAAGTCTTGATTTGATTTGTTTAATAGACTCAGAAAATGAATTTGTAAGGAGAATTATTTAACCCCTCACATGTTAGAAGAGTATACCACAAATGTGTCAGTGTTTACAGTGGTAGTAGCAAGACCAAAGGACAACCATATCATGTAAATAATAGATGGGTGTGGTATTCTTTTTACCCTGAAAACCCATGACAGCACACTGTAATTTGGAGTGACAAGACCAAAATAGAGCTTTATGGTCACAACCATAAGCGCTATGCTTGGAGAGGGGTCAACAAGGCCTATAGTGAAAAGAATACCATCCCCACTGTGAAGCATGGTGGTGTCTCATTGATGTTTTGGGGGTGTGTAAGCTCTAAAAGCATGGGAAATCTTGTGGAAATTGATGGCAAGATGAGTGCAGCATGTTATCAGAAAATACTGGCAGACCATTTGCATTCTTCTGCATGAAGACTGTGCATGGGGATGCTCTTGGACTTTCCAGCATCACAATGACCCTAAGCACAAGGCAAGTTGACCCTCCAGTGGTTACAGCAGAAAAAGGTGAAGTTTGTGGAGTGGCCATCACAGTCTTCTGACCTTAATATCATCGATCCACTCTGGGGAGATCTCAAACGTTCAGTTCAAGCAAGACAACCAAAGACTTTGCATGACCTGGAGGCATTTTGCCAAGACGAATTAGGGGCCTAATTCGTCTATTATAAAATACTGCACTATTACAAATACTGCACTCTGTAATTGATGCTAAAGGGGGCGATACAAACTTTTGAAAAGGGTCATTTCATTTTTTTGCTGTTGCCATGTTTTGTTCTTTGACTGTGCCATTCTGCTATAACCTACGATTGAATATAAATCCCATAAGAAATGAAAGAAATGTGTTTTGCCTGCCCACTCATGTTTTCTTTAAAAATTATACATATATTACAAATTCACCAAGGGTATGCAAACTTTTGAGCACAACTGTATTCATAAAATAGTTTTTTGAAGCAGAAGTAAATGCTTTCGCTAATATCCATCGGATATTGTCAACTTGATCTCTTGTGCTTCTTGCCCTGCGGGGGAACCCAGCTTGCACATCTGGTAGTTCCCGGTCTATATATTGTTGGAGTTGAGCTTGTAGAATCTTAAACATCACCTTGCTGGCATGTGAAATGAGTGCATTTGCTCAATAACTGGAGCATTCTTTGACACTGCCTTTTTTTTGGGATTGGGATGTAGACTGACCATTTCCAGTCTATTGGCAATTGTTAAACTTCCCAAATATTTTCGCATAAGGCAAGCAACACTTTCACGGCCTCATCTTGTATAATTTTGCAAGGTATCCTAGGGTCCATCTCACTTTGCTCTCCAAGATGTTTGGATCCAGCTAATTAGACAAACTTTTGAGGTCATCACTGCTGTTAAGATCTTTCCTGTATATATCTTCAGTGTATTCCTGCCCTCTTCTTTGTCTGATCTTCTTCTGTTAAGTCCCTACAATTTTGGTCTTTTATCACACCCATTTTGGCATGAAAGGTGGCTTTGAGATTTTCTTGAAGAGATCTCTTGACTTACCCATTGTGTTAACTTTTTTGATCTCTTTACATAGCTCATTGTAGAATGTCTCATTGCCTCTTCTTGCTATCCTCTGGAATTTTGCATTCAGTTGGACAAAACTTTCCCTCCTCCACTACCTTTCGCTTTCCTTCTTTCCTGGGCTACTTTTAAAGCCTCATGAGACAGTTTGCCTTCTTAGTTTTCTTTCTTTTAGGGATATTCTTTGTAGCTGTTTCTTGGATAATGTTGCAAACTTCGGTCCAAAGTTCTTTAGGCATTCTATCTTCCAAGTCTAGTAGTTTAAATCTATTATTTACTTCCAATGCAGAATATTCACAAGGGATATTATTTCATATCTGCTTGGTCTGATGATTTTTTCTCTTTTCTTCAGTTTAATTTAGAATTTTGCAATAAGAAGCTCATGGTCTGAGCCACAGTCAGCACCTGTTCTTGTTTTTGCTGATTGTATAGAGCTCCTCCAGCTTTAGCTGCAAAAGTATATAGTCAATCTGATTTCTATGTTGTCCAACTGGTGATGTCCATGTGTAGAGTCATCTCGGAGGCTGTTGGAAGAGGGTGTTTACTACGCCCAGGGAAGTCTTCTAATCTCTGACCTGCTTCATTTTGTACTCCAAGGCCAAACTTGCTAGTTATTCCAGGTGTCCTTGGTTCCATACCTTAGCATTCCAATCTCCTATGATGAGAGTAGCATCTTTTATTGGTGTTATATCTATGACATGTTGGATATCTTTGTAGAACTGTACAACTTCAGCATCCATGGTTGCAGCATAGACTTGGAGCCATCCTTTGATTGTCTATGAGGGCTACTCCATTTCTTCTGCTGGATTCTTGACCACAGTAGAAGATCTGGTGGTTGTCTGATGTGAAATGTCCCATTCCAGTTCACTAATTACAAGGATATCAATGTGCTACCTTGTCATCTCATTTTTGACCACATCTAGCATATTTTCCTCAACCCGTCTCCTCTTAAACACTAGATATAAGAGTTCATATAGACACAAATGAACATACTCAAATTTTGTTACATGACACATTATCATGGGTATTCTGCTGTTTGAAGCTGTGCAATTTCTACATCTAAAGGATGCAAACCCTTATTAGGTTTATGGTGAGTTGAAAATGGGAGACTCAATTTGACCATATGGTCCTAACAAGCTCTTCGTGAACTGATGTAGACTTTACACAATTATAGTTAATGATATGTACTGTGGTACACCCATCAATCTTGTCAGTGGTTATTTTATTACAGTTTTGCACTATTGGTGCCTCTTATTGTGCTTTGCATTTCAAGTAGTGTTTGTAAAATAAGGTTGCACAATGAGGCATTGCACTGAGTTATGCAGTGATGAGGTCCTACTGCTGTTTCTATGACAGTGTGACTATATAGCTTTTACACAGACTCAGTAGTAGAAAACTAGGACTTCAGTGCAGGGGGTTATTGGTTCAAATCTAGGTGCCCTCTCTCTCTATAATTTATATCATTAAGTTCAAAAGATAAGACAGATATAAGATGGGTATAAGAGAACTATGGGTTCTGTAGAGCATTGCTAGTCAAAGCAATGCATCTATACTTCCTCCCTTATTATCCTAATACAATCTTTTGGATTTCAGTATCCTCTATATGTAGATGACACTCATATCTACCTCTCAGCACCAGCAACATTAATAACCTTGGCTAGACTCATCTGCCATACTCAGTGCTCAGAGTCTGCAGCACCTCTCTGTCAGTCACTTAAGTGGCTTCCCATAGCCTCCAGAATACATTTTAAAACCATGATATAGATAGCCCTCAACAACATTCCAACCCCTTATATCTGCTCTTGTCTCAAAATACTCCCCCAATCATCCTCTTCGCTCTGCCAATAATCTTCTTTCCTCCTCTCGCTACCACCTCTCATTCCCGCCTTCATGACTTTTCTCCTGCTGCTCCTACTCTATGGAACTCCTTGCTTTGCTCTGTCCGACTATCTTCCAACCTGGAAACTTAAAAAAAAACTTACTACAATTGCATCTGTTTAAAAAAGCTTATCCCCTTCAGCTTTAATATGCACCTACATAATCTACAGTGCGACACACGGCCACCTCCACTTGCATCAGCCTACTGTCTTACTCGCTGCCATCTTGCATCGATCACCCTCCCGTATCACACCCAACCCTTAAAATCCAGATTGTTAGCTCTTCGGGGTAGGTACCTCTCTTTTCTTGCTCCAAGCTGTCTGCGGAACCATTTGCTTTGTATTCGTATTGTACTGTACATACACTTGTATTTCTACTTACCTTAGAATTTGTTTGTTTGTAATTTGCTATCTGTACCCACTGTACTCTATTTTACTTTGTAAATAGAGCTAAGGAAAATGTTGATGCCTTATCAATAAGGAGTAATAATAATAGTCTCTCTTGCTGGAATAGGAAATTAGCCATATTTGGTAACGTTTTTTAAACACGGAAAAGATTTGTGAGTTTTTTTTAAAGCTTTATACATGCAGAAAGATTTCACCCCTTAAAAGATGAAAGCCATAAGGTCTAAACAGCTGTATGACCGAGAAGAAGAAAATAACACTGATCACTTATGGTTATCTCTTTTATTTTGCATTATTCTGAAACAAATGAAGAGGAAGATCTTTAATCCTGTTCTTTTTTTTTCTCCTCTTATTTTTAACACTTACAAGGCTCAGAAAAAAAGAGTGAGAGAAAGAGAGACAAGAAAACAAATAGAAGGGAAGACAGCAGCAAAAGAAACCCACTGGCATTCATCAAACGAACAAGCTGTCATCTTGTTTCTCTTATATATATAGATTTTTGTATATATATATATTTATAGGATTTCTGTTTAAAGGGCATGCAGAAAAATAAACAGCAACAAATAAAAACAAGTCAGGCCGGAGATTAACCTCTCCTCTCCCTTGGGGTCACTGCTCTGAACCCTGTAAATTTTGGGGTCGTCTTGGTTTCTGATAAGGGAAGAAGTGTTAATATTTCCCATTAGTGTAGACTTTTGGGGCATCGTTATACCCCAGAGACTGTGGGATTGAAGACCAGGCACAATAGGGATATGGAATTTCCACTGCCCCACAATCCCTGAAGTTTCTTCATCTGCAGGGAATTATTTAACCTGCATTTTTTTAAACCCCACTTTCCAGTACATTAAGAGAAAACCGGGGTAGAAATGCTTGCCTTTTGCACTATCCTTGGGTCATGCAATTTCATACTACAAAACCCACAGCAAATCCTATAAACCAAAAACTTTCAGCAAAAATGGCATAACTTACAAAATAACATACCTTTCCCTAGGACCATATATTTCTGCAAAATATCTTCATGTAAACCAAAATGCATTCAAGGCATGTCCTATAAACCCAGGTCCTAACGGGATAAAGATAGTAAGTAGTTCTGTCTTATAAACTGAAAGCCATAAAAGGACATATGGTTCTGGTCCATAAACCCAAAGTAATAAGGGTTTTGGAGGTGTGAATCCTATATGTCATGAATCCTATATACAGACCCCACATGTCAGAGGAGAAGGGCCCTGGCTGGGAACTGACAGACACTAAGCACACTCCATAAAATGCGCCGGCCATGCGTTAGGACTGGCTCTCCCACTGCATACAATGGTTTTAACCATTATTTACGAGGTGGGTGAAATGGGGGGCTGGATCATGTTTTTGTCTTTTTTAATTTTTGCATTCCTGAAATAAAACAACACAAAGGGGCAGTAGCGTGGGCCCCTGGGAGAACTGCTTTTGCGAAAAAAAAAAAAAAATTTTTTTTTTTGCTTTTTCATTTTTTTAAACTTTTTTTTATGTTTTTTGTTGTTTTTGTTTCTTTTTTCTCATTGTTCTGTTTGGACGACTCATTTCACGTTGGACGCGCAAACACATGGGAAGGAACAGCTCCACGGGAAGGTCACGGTTCTCTCCCCCAGCCCCTCAAGATTTCAGAATATCCCTCCAACCATCCTCACACCCGCCAACTAAAGCCAAAATAGGGGAGAGGAGGTTTAACATCATCAATTTCTCTGCAATAAGTCTATGAATGCTTTTAATCCCCTCACCGGGGAAGGGGGCCACACAAATTTGAGATCTCTTGCTCCCCAGCTGGGAAGTAATAAAAAGGTCAAAGGGGGAAACATACACAGGAACTTTCACCCCAAGACCATGTCCTGTCTTCATGTGGCACCTCAATCTCCATGAGTCCAGGCAGTGAATATCTGGGGGAGGTGAGCAGTTAGGAGGATGGAGGAGGGCAGAGGAGTCTGGATTTTGGAGGGGTCAGGGGAAGGGGAGGGATGGGAGGGAACGGCACAAGCATGCGGTCACGTGCTTTTCCTCGCTGCTGGAACTCTCTGAGCGGCGGAGCCAAAAAAGTATCTGGCACTTCCTCTCTTCTGATGAAGCCAGGAGGTCATTACCGGAGCCTGATGCAGAAAGAAGAGGTGGAGTTAGTGCAATATAAAGGCATAAGAAATGTATAGAGATAGGTTATACAGAGTTATGTGGGTTCATAGGAACCAAGTGCAAATGAGGGCAAAAGCAGAATTAAAGCACATGACAGGCATATCAGCCATACAAAGAAGAAAAACCACTGTGAAACTAATAAGAAAATAATAATAATTTTTGATCTCACTGGAATTCAATGGCAAAACTTGAACACGTCATTTGTGCAAGTGAAGTAATTATTTCACACCACTGTCACTAGTAGATAAAGGTATATTTTTGGCCTCATTTGTATGTCACCTAGCGGTATTCTCAGCTGCAGTGGAAGAGCTGTTTAGCGAGTAATTATATGGAAAATAGGATCTCCTGACCTGTTGGAGACAAGTAGACGTATTAAAAATTACTATTCTTTCTGATAAAAAGGTTGAGTAGGATAGATACTGAGTAATTACCAAATTAACTCTTAAAATTAGCTCAAGTTGCATTTTAAGCATGTAGATGAATAAAAAGGTGTTTTTATTTTGTTTAAAATACTTTTATAGTGACAGTTAAAGGAAGCCGTATAATAAGAAATATCACCGTCACTGGAGGGGTGCCACTGGGGCTCCTGAGCAGTGGAAGTGCACGTTTTGCCACTTGCCATCACGGCGGTGCCAGACGCGTGTCTCTTCAGATTGGCTGGTGCGAGGCCGGCCTTGTGTGTCGATGTATTGCGTCAGGCGAATATATGCAATGCAGGCAGCATCCTCTCCCACTACGTGAACATGAGGATTCAGGATGGTCGTATGGATTGGCTTGTTGTTCTTAGACAACACTGAGAAGAACAAAAAAAGTTTAGTTAAGAGAGAGCAAGTAAGGGTCAGGGACCAAAGGGAAAAGGTTTTACGGGGTTTGGGCATTTAGTGTTGGGAATAATCAGTTGTGGGACTTAAGGTGTTGGTGAGAACAAATGAGTCACACAGTCTTTATGTGCCATTGCTTCTTAACGTGAGTAACTGTGCTCCAGTGAGTGTCCATAATCATCCGCTGTATTGGTCATAAAATAAGGTTTCCTCTATTTATTTAAATCATCAATAAGATCAGCATTTGAAGAAAATAAATTCAATGTAGCATTTAAAGTTAAACATTACTGTAAAGAGACTATCAGGGCTCCTTCTCTCTATCCCCATTTGGTGTCTAAGGAGTGGTCGAGTACCTGTCCAAGAGGCTGTCCTAAAATATTTCTAATTGATCTAGCCTTCCTTATTGCCAATTTATCTATCCAAATAAGAGAGATAGAGACTTCTATCAAGGCAGTCTACTGTGAAGATTATTTCTCACCCCCTGGAAACCATATAGAGCGTGGAATAAAACTTACACTGATTTTTTTTTCTCTTCAAATACAAATTTTATTATGAATCAGTTATTAAATAATCAACCATGCTGACCATGTTATGTGAGCAGTAGTCTTTTTGTAGTGTTAAATATATTTTTAAAAGGCCAGTGCAATGATTTACTGTTGATAAACAAGGGATATTGTAATATTAAAATAGGCTGTTTTAGAAATTCGATGTGACGTGATTGTTGTTTTGTGAGGGGTTAATAAGCAGCTGAGATATTTGTGTATAGTTGAACTACAATCCCAGAGATCTTAAGTGGATCACATTAAGAAAATAAAGCAATTGTACTGTAGTGAGAAGAAAATGGCTGCCCAGTTAAGGTGATGGGTAATTTAGGGGTCTTATACTGGGGTGTTGAGAAAAGAGGAGACATATTGGGATATCTTTCAGCTCCTTACAGTTCTCGAAGTAAAAACGGTGGAAATCTATCCCCTCCACCAGGTTACCCAGAGCTTCCGGCTCAAACGTGGTCAGTCCGGGATCACAGATCTTCCTGTAAGAATATGTGGTATTAACAAACTCCGACCATGCTCTCATCTAGTGCAGCATGTACAAAATATGTGCGACTAATTTAAAAATATTCCTGCATATTTTACTTGCTTCCCAGTAACTTTCTTGGTTAATTAAGTACCGTATATATAATTTGTATTCTTCCTCATGAAAATATTTAATTAGTACATGGTGGGAATGTAACTGTATTATATTACAATTGTTTGCTTTCTTTTGCAAAGGGTAGAGATTGTTTAATCTCTATAAATATTCTTCAACACGGTTATCACCATTCATCCCATCTTCTGCTAGGATGACCCTATAATAGCAAAATGGGTCTGAATCAAGTCTACTTTCTATTTTCTTCTGGGTCCCCTATTATTAAATGAACTATGTATTCCACTTCTCTGAGTTACTTTATTTTTCATGGGTCCCCATCATTATGTAAATATCCTCCCAGTGTCTTCATGAGTATAATTACATTAATATGTACGGTATGTTGTTTACTTGTAAATAGTTTCCTGGTCTTGGCTTTACATTAACAAATACAATTAGACCGTGCTGAGTTTTCAAAAAAAATATCAACTACACATGGTTTAATCTACATTGTAATTAATTTGGTCTGAAAAATCACTCACGCATACGCCTCGAAGTCCCCATTATTTACGGCCTCAATCAGTTGTTCTGTTATCTTAATGATCTCCTGTTTCCGAGCTAGGAAAACACATAATTTTTGTTAGAGGGATAGGGGGATTTTAATAGATTTGTGGAAAAGAGAAAGAAAATAGAGGGCGTAGGAGCTGACTGGCAACTTTAACCTTAGTGTGAGTGGGGTGGCAGCTGCATCTTGGATCTTACAAGACCAGAAAAGGTTTGCTTAGCCCATTTTTAAAGATAAGTTCCAGCTAAACTTACATTTCTTGTTTATTAAAGAGCACTCTTAGAAAAGACGTAAAAGCTTTTAGGTTTCAATTCTGTCATTGACACACAGAATGCTGACCTGATTGGGTCACACGTTTAAGAGTCAGCTCAAGATCCAAACAAGCTGCAACTGTGATAATTGCTTGTGTTCAAATTAAACTCCCCACCTCCATTTTTTTTTTAGATTGGATCAACACATCTAAGTTGCAATATGATTGGCTCAGGGGACAGTCTTTTGGGCCAGCCAGCCCCTGGAGAATGGGAAAGAGCACTGTGAGAGGGAGGAAAGAACCAAAGAATGAAGAAGAGAGGGCCGAGGCATGGAGATTGGATGAGAATAAAGGGTATTTAGCAGGGAATGTGGGGAGATAATATGAGAAGGAAAGTGGACTCCAGGAGGGCTGTGGATGGTTTGGTTCCTCTACAGTGAGTGGTAAGCTGAGCGGCAGGAAGTCAAAGATAAAGTCATTAAAGTGAGCAGAAATAACTCATGTCAGTGCCTGTCAGAACAAACAAACAAATAAAAAGGTTTAAGGAGAAAAAAAAAATGTCTGAACTTAGAGAATAGGATGATAAAGAACAATTAGGTGATAAATGGGATACTTAGGACATCATGGTGGTGGCGAGTGCCTGGGAGGGTGCGTGAGTATGCTATCTCTACTTACGCTGTACAAACGGAGAGTTTAGGTGGGGCTGAGAGAGCCGATGCTGCGTGTTGGAATACTGCACTCCCTCTGCTTCTGAGCCTCGTCTGACTGTGTTAAATATATCTGTAAATCTAGCAGCTGGGAGGGGGACAGAAAGACCGGGACGGGGACAGATAGACAGGGACAGATAGACAGGGCATAGAGAGGGGAAACCAAGAAAGACAGAACAGAAAGGTACGGGACGGGCAAGCAGAGATAGCAGGAACAGAGAGATTCAAAGAGAGGGGCAGATATCAGATTTATAAAGAAAGGAGAAGAGGCAAGAAAGAGAGAGAAGAGGGACCAGAGAAGTAAAGGATGGAGGGAAGTTGGAGCAAAAAGGAAACAGATAACAAAATGAAAAAACTATGAAATACACAGATATCAACACAGAGAGAGCAGAGACACAGCAGCAATGTGAGTGACACACAACAACACGACACACAACATTTCATCACAAACCAAACAACAGGCAATAGTAGTATTAGCCCCTACAGGGCAGACAGCGACAGCGCCAAGATGTCTGTCCCTTCCCACACAGGGTGACATCACGGTGACAGATACACAAGGGTCTTCTGGAACAACTAGCCTGTTCTTCCCACAATAGAGAGGGCTCATGGCTCAGTGGTTAACAGATTATACTGACAAAAGTGTCCTGATATTTGAAATCAGCAGTTTTTAAGTAAAGTGTTAAAGTCTCTGCATATGGTCTTCAGAGCAGGCATTGGTGGAATACATCACAATCTAATAAAGAGTGTGCAATCTCCTAGAGCAGTTGTTCTTAATGAAAGGAGATTGTTATCTTTGTGGTTTTATATTATATAGTTA
Organism: Discoglossus pictus; assembly: GCA_027410445.1. NCBI lineage: Eukaryota > Metazoa > Chordata > Amphibia > Anura > Alytidae > Discoglossus > Discoglossus pictus. Next base: position 103,416,479 of record CM050167.1, read on the forward strand.
CACATTGCCCACTGTACTGTCCATGCAAATAGAAGAGGTTGCTGTGCGCCCGTCCCCTACTTACGCTGTGCAAGAGGTGAGTGGGGGAAGGATGGGGAGAGGGGCTGCTGAGCGACCGCCTGTTGTGGTCCCTCAGCTTCCAGGGCCCCCGAGCCCCTTCTCACTGAGCTTAAAATGTCTGAGAACTTCAGCACTAGAGAGAACGGGGAGAGAGAAGGGATTGAAGCAAGATAGAGTGAGATGGGGACAATTGAAGGAAAAGAATATGAGAGAAATGAGCAAGTGAAACACGCGGTGGAAAAATCTTCATACAGCATATGAGAATGGGAGAAAGAATGACACTGGGGGAGATGAAAATACTGATACTGATATAAGAGACGAGCTGGCGGTAGGTAAGAATGAAAGAAGATAGAGGGTAATTAAAAATGAACATTAAGAAAACAAGGAAACTGAAGATAAATAATAGGAAACGTGAAGCGATAGAAACTAGATGAGAACAAAACAATGACTAAAAGGAAATAGATCAATATAAAACAGTCCAGTCTGTAACTGTGTTTACAGGTTTAATTTTTATTATTCTGTATAGGATGTATATGGTTCTGTGTTGGGGTATATGCAGATCTGTGTATTGTACAGATCGGTGGGGAAGAATTAAAAGAACTTTATGAAAAAAAAATTGTTTTATATAAATGTTTTAACTAGGTTACTTTCTTCACTGTCATGTTTTGCCATTGTTCACATCTGAGACCTAAAGCCATGCCCAGAGGGTAGTGCGTTACACTACCAGTGCTTAGTTTCATCTTTTGATACACAGCATGTCACTATCTGCTTGTGAAGCATGACCCTTTTGGTTGTGGCCTTATGTCATAGATAAAGATGGCAACACTCATGAGAGTGAAAAGGAAGAAAGGTGGAGGCTCCAGAAGCTGTTACTCTGGAAGCTTCTGATAAGTAAGTGAAGTGTACATTTTATTTGACAATCACACTGATGAGGATACAATTAAATAACCTAGTTAAAAATGTATTTACGAAAAAAAATGCCTACACAGTCCGTTTAAGCATAATAGGAACTGTGAGGAGAGGAAGGGGTAAAGTACCAGGGCAAAAATAGGAATGTGAATTCTATATAAAGGAGAGAAATGGGTCATGTGAAAGAGAAAAAAAAACTGCAGCAGAAAAGAAAGAAAGGCAGGATGGAGAAGAAAATTACAGAATTACTTTAGAGGGACATAAGGATGTCAGCAGGGAGATGTAATACACATAGGTCATTCATGAAATGAGAATGCAGCAACCAGAGAAGATTGCACGTAAAAGGTACAATGAAGTCACAAAATTGCTACTGTACATTGAAAAGAGCAGGTTTCAAAAATATAAAAGTTTTTCTTTGCATAAAAAATGAGCTCCTTAAACAGACTCTGAACTCTACACGATAACATATAGAAGTCACACTAAGTGGAAAAGTTGTATACCCTTTTTAATTTGAAGCTTTTTTTCCCCAGTGTTTTATAAATGTTTTAAGTGCTGTAGTGTTAGCTTTTAAAGCCTTCATGACTGTTAAATTAAATCATGGCTGTTTCCAGGAGGGACCATAAATAATTATCTCCCTCTGATTCTTTATATACTCTCTTCACTGCAGTATTACATTTCTGCTGACAGAATGTGTTGTCTTTTCTAGGGCGCTTGTGATATTGGATCTTTCAGAACCAAAAGGGAGTTCGGCTACACCTCATTGATGACCCAAGAAAGGCTGAAATGTACGTCTGGGGTTTGCGGTTTCTCCTGTTCAGGGTAGAATTGCCTGGTGTTTCGGGGCTGGATCACTCTTTTGAGTGAGACCAAATTTACTACAGGATATTTCTCCCTTTGAATGGCACAATCGAGCTAAAAGAGATATTTTTTTCACTTGGTTTTTAGCACTTAGTTTGAAAAATGTATTGTAACTTTTTGGTTAAGAATGCTTACTTTGAAACACTGTGGAGATGAAGCTTTGCAGCAAAATCAGGAATTCGTCCTAATTAGGGCTTGTCTAAATGCCGTATATGATAACTCCATTTTTTTTAGAAGAAGATCCTGACATTGTTGCAAAATTAGCTTGTGCAGGGATTAAGAGGACCCTTTCAAACCATTTGCAGAACTCATTTTGAATGCAAAATTTACACTCTGAAATGCACAACAGAAAATGTGCGACTTCAGTGCTCCTTTCAAACTACCACAATCCTCCCTTTTACGGTCCATTTTCCTTCACATTTTTTCTCTCCACCCTTTTATCTCTCCTTTTCCCTTAATTCTCGCTTATATCTTGTAATGTTCGCTTATGGTCCCCATATCCCCATGCTCAGTATATGTCCCTTTCCTTTCAATTATGAGTTCCCAGCTCCTGCAAGGGGATAAGGAGTAAATGAGGGGAGCAAGAGAGATGGAAGATATGTGGATAGTGGAGCCTGAGAGGTTAAAATACCTTTCATTTCTTCATCTTCTGGGTTTGTATGTGTACTGTCTGAGGACTCCTACAGGAAAAAAGGAATACAAAAGGGAAAGGGTGATGAAGAAAGAATGCAGGGTGTGTAGAGGAGGTTGGGACAGTGTGAGGAGGATGGTAGAGGGAAGATGGTTAAGGGATAGAGAGAGTAGAGTTACATATTGACAGTTAATGACCAATCCACGCTTCTCATGCACATCCTTAATTACTAAAACACTCCACTATGAAAAACATTTTTTTTAAATCACTGGGATTAGCTCCACAGCCCTAGCCAAGCCATAGTACTGATGTGAAAGAAAAATAAAGATTATTACAACATTGTTATAACCACAGTCCCATATCAATACTATAATACTGGTCCCTTTCAACCTTTTCTAGACTGAACACTGGCCATACCCTACCAGGACTAACGTGGGCAACCATACCACATGGAACTGACTGTCCCTGAATAATAATAACTGAAGCAGAACAACTCCTGGCACACAGAAAATGTATAAAGAAATGCATATATCCAGAGAAGCAAACAGAGAGGGTGAAATATAGTAAGCTTTAGACAGGAGAGATGCAGCAATTCAAGGGAAAGTAAAGGAAAAAAAACAGCATAAAAGACCTATCACTCACAGTTTACAAGCTTTAAGAGAAATTTTGTTTTGCATTATGCCATAAATGCAACTGATATCAACCTTAAAAGACCCAGTGTAAGCACTTTGAATGTTTAGTTTACCAGTAATTAACATAAAAAATACACATGCAAACAGCAGAAAATTAAAGCTTTATCCAGAAAGTGTAATTTAAAAAAAACTCAGTTTACCTCATTTAATTGCCTTTGCTGCACCCCTCCCCACCTCTCTCATTTGAAATGTGATAACCTTATTCAAGCCTTACCAAGACTAAAATTAATGCTATGCCAGGTGAAATCTTTCACTTCCTTTCAGTAGTGCTCATGACCCCTCCCCAATAAAAGAGGTGGGCAGGTGTATAACAGTAGTCATTAATAAGATAAACTGTGTTTTTAAATGATATTTTCTGGCTCAAGATTAGCTTTGCTGCTGTTTGCAAATATATTTTTAATGGTGAACAAAAATAATTGGTTTAACATAGAAAGTGTGTACACTTTAAATATGGCGCATGTACTGCACTAGCCTTAAAAACACTTGATAACTCCAAGCATAAATTAAAGGGTAATTCATTGTAGACACTTTCCTGCCCTAAATACAGTTGATTCTGTTTGCGTCAAAGATGTGTGAATCAAATCACATTGGAGAAAGATAAAGAGAAAATCTTTAGTTCCTTACGTATGATTCACCTCCTGCTTTGACCAGTCATATCTGCAACCTGACTCACCCTCTGGCACTTACTGTCCATTACCACCATCTTTTGTATTAGTCATCACCTTTAGCCAGTAATAAAATCTTGCAAAGTGCTTTGAATAAACATACAAAAATGTATTGTAAGCTCAAAGATGGGAATCTAACACATTTTGGTGCATTTATATATGCAATACCATTGTGTCATATATTTACATTAACCATGTTCTGTGCTAAGGAATAGATTGTTGCAAAAAGATTAGTCGAAAAACAGAGGAGAGGCAGACATGTACCTATTTTAAAAGAAAGTCATTAAAAAGTAGTTGACATAAATACATTGCTTTTTTGCGAGGTCATAGTACATTTCAATAGTTCAGTAGAGTTTTTGGGGGGAATACACAGGTATAGCAGTAGTAGTATGGCTTCGATCTGAGCTGGGATGTATAATCAGCATCAGAGACTAGCTGAGGAAATGCGGGTTTCAATGTAAGATTACTGGTATTAAAATGTTCTTAATAGCAAAGTGAAATATTGTATATCACTTGCAGCAACTGGAACCATTTATGTAACCTTTAAGTTAGTTTCTAAATGCTCAGGAGACATTAAGCCTTTCTGTATGAATACTCTTATAGGGCCAATGTAGTGGTCATGCAATAAGGTTTCATTTGCCTAAAAAAATACATACATATATATATATATATATATATATATATATTTTTTTTTTTTTTTTGCGGATCTGCATAGAGGACATCATGGGTGTAGGAGCCAAATTTTTTTTGGGGGGGGGGGGGGGGCGATACCACTCCCCCCCCCCCCTTTCCCCCTGTATCCTACACCCATGGAAGACATCAATATTTTTTTCTGATCCATGTAGCTTTGTGTACAATAGTTACTAAAGGAAAGGAGGAAAGTATAGAATGCGGTCAGTATACGTAATAGATAAAGACAGATCGTGTCCCTCCACCTGGACATGGGGAGCAGCATTTCTGCTGAAGTCTAAAACACTAAGCTACAAATGAAATATTTAAAAGTTACATTGTTTTTTTCCTACAAATACTGATTACATTGTTAATCAGTAAATCAATAAACAAATAAAACTGTACTGCATGAGAACTGTAGTTGTCCTTTAAACATGGGAGAACCAATCAGAATGTATAGGCAGTGAGGACTGATGGACTACACTACCACCGTTAGTCTATAGTGAAATCATAATGCGTGTTTAGCTTCTAATTTCTAAACCAAGGCACTCTGGGACCGTTATATTGTACATACCGTATTTAATGCGCACCTTTTTCAAAGAAAATCGGGTCCATAATTAAGGGTGCGCATTAGAATCGATGGCAAAACCGCAAAACGGCTCTCCGATGAGCAGACAGCGCAGGGGGCCTGTTATTGGAGGAAGTGCCTCCTCTCCACTGAGAGACTGAGAGCCCAGCACAGTGGCACACAGAGCCTGGCACCCAGAGAGCCCCAGCACAGTGGCACACATTGCCTGGCACCCAGAGAGCCCCAGCACAGTGGCACACAGAGCCTGGCACCCAGAGAGCCCCAGCACAGTGGCACACAGAGCCTGGCACCCAGAGAGCCCCAGCACAGTGGCACACAGAGCCTGGCACCCAGAGAGCCCCAGCACAGTGGCACACAGAGCCTGGCACCCAGAGAGCCCCAGCACAGTGGCACACAGAGCCTGGCACCCAGAGAGCCCCAGCACAGTGGCACACAGAGCCTGGCACCCAGAGAGCCCCAGCACAGTGGCACACAGAGCCTGACACCCAGAGAGCCCCAGCACAGTGGCACACATTGCCTGGCACCCAGAGAGCCCCAGCACAGTGGCACACAGAGCCTGGCACCCAGAGAGCCCCAGCACAGTGGCACACAGAGCCTGGCACCCAGAGAGCCCCAGCACAGTGGCACACAGAGCCTGGCACCCATAGAGCCCCAGCACAGTGGCACACAGAGCCTGGCACCCAGAGAGCCCCAGCACAGTGGCACACATTGCCTGGCACCCAGAGAGCCCCAGCACAGTGGCACACAGAGCCTGGCACCCAGAGAGCCCTAGCACAGTGGCACACAGAGCCTGGCACCCAAAGAGCGCATTACATTCACCAGCAAACACTTTTTATGATTCATGGGTTCCAAATTAGGAGTGCGCAAAAGATTCAAAAGCGCACTAGATTCGCGTAAATACGGTAGTGTCACAGTGCACTCTTGTTGGTATTTTACCCTTAGATACCAATTGGGAAGATTTTACACAAATGATCCCCCAGAGTCTATCCATCACTAATGACTATACCAAGGAAAGGCTGCTCTGTGTAATACTCTAACCATCCCAAAACTCTGATCCCATAAGATATACAAAGGCTAATTATCTAATGAATTGCAGATCTAGATTTTTTATGGCTGACGGGAATAAGTGCTTAAAAGGGAGGCTGTCAGCTCAAGTACTACTTGTCTTTACATTTAATTGTTTGAGACATAAAGGACCACGAAAATCTCCTATTAAAGGATCCATTTTTTTTCTATATGGTTTTTACAGCAATACAAACTTGATAATAAACTCAATGTTTTCTGTAAAGCAAAAAATAAATTAACACAACCCTGTCATTTCTAAAAGGTATATGCAATTGTTCTTTACTGCATCTGTTTGTTATTTCCCAGGAGGGTACTTTCTTGTACACAAACAAGCATTCTATTAATCCTGTTGAAAGCACTGGCAGTTGTAGCTGACATCTTCCCACCGGGCAGGTAGAATCTTCCTCAGCGTTCAATGTCTCCTCCCACCTCAGAAAGTTGATCATCAGAAAACAAAAACGGTAGATTGCACAGCAGTACAATTGCATATAAAAGGTAAAAAAATTAAAGGTTGTATTATTTTTTGTAAGTTCTAAGAGGTCTTTGGTTCTTCAAAAGTCCATAAAGAACCACATTAAGAAGTTGTCCTTTAACGCTATGCACTTTTGAAGAACTTGACTAGATATTTAGCAAAACCTTTGTGGCAAATAACAAATATATAGGCTCCTTTATTTATCTGCTACATGTCATTTTCATTTATACTGCAGCAATTGTTTTTTGTTGCCATGATTTGTCTTGGATTCAGATAAGATGTCCGTACAGTTCTGATGACAGTCTCTTGCTCTCCTGGGTACAAGCCACATTATTTTACAGTTGTATATAATTGTTATAGGTTGTATTTAATTAAAAATTAAAATGTAAAGGATGTATTTATGTTTTTCTTTTAATATTTTTGACCTTTAACATGCTAAGCTTCAAGGTCCTTTCCCTTTTCAAAATTTGCCAGCAGTGGCGACGACCAACCGCTAGATGGCGCTGACGATTTTCACTGCTGATACCATAGAGTTGGTGTTAGGTAGACTTTAGGTGAGGGTCAGGGTAACGGCATCACTGCAAAATGTCCGCAGCACCATCTAGCAGCCACTTGATGACACTGCAGCTGGCGGCGAATTTTAAATGGGATAGATCCAGCTTCAAAAGACCATATAGAAATAATTTAACCCTGCATCTCCCATCTCCTGAAGGGTTCACCTTTTGTAAAAAAAAAAAATTACCTTTACCATGTCAGCCTCACCACAGAGATTGATCTGGTTCAGATTGAGTTTTCCATTATTTCTCCAAATACCTGAACTCCTTTTGGAGTCGGAGATGAGGATTTGAGTCCCTAATATATTTTCTTAAATTAAAGAGACATGGAATACAACCAAAGACTATCACAAATAAAAAAAAAAAAGCATGTTTAAGCATTGCAATATATTTTTGGATGGAAAACATGGAGTAAAAAATATAGCAGTATGTAATGTAATTGGCTAAAATTCAAGATTCCTACATAATTGGGACACATTCCTCAAAGGAATTATATATTTAAATCAATCCATTCGTTCTCTGGGCCTTCATTAAAAAATAACACATATATTCAAATACTGTCTGACAAAACTTGCTTTCCATGCCCCTTTAAGCAAAGTAGTGTTTGAGGTGTCAGCTTCCCACTGATATTAGGCACAAGACGAAGCACAAGATTATCTAAAGTGTCTCAAGTTCTCTAGAGGAGAGTCGTGACATGACACATGAAGAGAGGGCAAAAGAGATGGCAAATACCTTAATCCCGTCCACCAGGTTATGAATAACTGTAGTTTGAGGTTCCTATAGAGGAAGAAAGAATGAGAAATGGGAGGAAGGAGAGAACAAGAAAAAATGGGAAAGAAAAAAAAAGTGAGAAAGTGAGGAAGACAGGAAGAAAGTAGGAAAAGGAGAGGAAAAAACGTAAAGGGCCACAGTGGTTATTAATTTAAAATTTTCAAAACACTTGAAAATAGGTAATGTTATTAGAATGTAAAAAAAACAAATAGAGCCCCTAAATTACTACTTTATATATGTAATTATGCTACTTTGGATGCATGTATTTTAGTTTATAATGATTGGTCCTTTTCTGTTATGAATGTGCCGGCGGCTAGATAGCGCTGTCAAAATTTTGCTGCCGATATCATAGCTTTAGGGTTAGGGTAAAGGTCTAAGCTCGGAAATAGTATATGATCTCAGCAGCGCTTGCAAACTGTGCACAATTGTGCCGCAGCAGCAGCAGTGCCGCCCACCAACCGCTAGATGGCGTTGCCGATTTTCAGTGCCCAAACCATAGAGTTAGGTAAACTTTCATGGTGAGGGTTAGGGTAATCTTCTAAGGTTAAAACTTGTGGGAAATATCGGCAGCCCTGCAAAATATCCACAGCGCCATCTAGCGGCTTCTGGTTAATTTACAACGGGATAGATCCGACTTTAAATGTAGAGAGGAAGCTTCTATCTGCTACTTAGGTTATAAGCTCTCCTCTTCTACCAATCTATATTGGTGGCTGTTATTTCAGCTATCAGGCCCCAACCCTCTATGATATAATACCCCTGATGACATTATTGGCCCGCCCAGTGTTACAGACATAAGGAACTGCTAATTATTATATATGATTATGTTCAAATGTAGGCAAACAAAATAATACAAATGTCCATGTGTTTATTGTCGCTCTAGCACTAAGTGATCTATTTGGGCTCTACAAAGGACACACCTAGTTGAGCCAGAAGCTGCTAGAAGCAGTATAGTAAAGAAAATGGAAGCCTGCTGTAAATTATGATTGATTATAAAAGGTGAAAAATCTTTCTTTTTGCTTTACATTCTACAATCGTTTGCCCATAATCAAGTTTAATAAAGGAAATACTTAACCACAGTGGTCTTTTCAAACCAGGGGAGAACAGAAGGAAGAGGCAGGAGGACAGGAAGACACGAAAAGGGATAAAAAGGCATATAGGCAACAAAAGAAGGAAATGAGGTATGAGGAGTGCCGGAGTAGGGATAGAGAGGCTTCACAATGCACAGATCTCTAACCCACAGAGAGATCACAGACTGGTCTTAGCCACAGACAGATAAACAGACTCCTCTCTCCCAGAGACAGACCAGGGACTAATCTGAGCCACAGACAGATTTCTCTAACCCCACAAAGCCTTCATGAGACAGACCACACACGTCTCTAATCTACGTACACAGAACAGGTTCCAAAGCCACAAACAAGGATTAGACTCACACCAGAGGTCCACGGATGAATTTGGTGGAGGGGTGGTGGTTGTCTGGGGCAGATGACCTGCCCTAGCGAACCACCTCTCCCTATAATGCCTCCCCCCTACACAAAGTGCTGTGATGCTGTGCCAGTATCCCACCCAAACATAGGTACTCGTACCAACGCTGCAGGTGGAATTGGCCCCTTCGGACTAGTCACTCCAGCGCTGTTCTTGGTGCTGTTAGTCTGGGGCTGTGAAACAGAAAGGAGCGGTTACAGGTACCCAAACATACCCAGCATTGATACATTGAGCCATCTGGGTGTTAAGGTAATAAGAGTCATAGGGAGAATTTGTATAGCAGAATAGGAGGAGCTTATTATTGTATGTACTAGGAAACAATCTAGCCAGGGGTTCTATGAAACAATAGGAAGAATTAAATGGGGCATTTACATATATGATAATGAGCAGTAAGAATTTGGGACCTATCCTCTTATGGTAGCGCAGCACAAGGCAGCAGCAGTGGCGGTGATCCTCCGCTAGATGGCGCTGCCGATATTCCGGTGCCATATCATAGAGTCAAGGCTTAGGTATACTGTTAGGGTTACGCCGTAAACTTAGAACTTCTCACATATCAGCAGTGCCATCTAGCGGTTGGAGGCTGCACTGCAGCTGTGAACCTGTCCCAACACCATAACAGGATAGATCCAGAATTTGTGCATGGACAGGTATATGTAGCACTAAATTGAATTCCAGAGTGCAGTTATATGGGGCTGTAAGAAGCATTGCTGAGAGCAGTCATATAGCGCAGTAAAGGTGTTAGTGGTATACTAATAACTGCTCCATGTAACTAGTATACCTTGAACAAAAACAAAGGCTGTTCAGAATAATATGGTTGAACTTACTTCCAAATGAGGCACTAATAGCAGTAGAAAAACATATAATTTTACATATAAAGAACACACAGGGTTACTACAACTAACACAGAATAGATAGTATTCTGATCCAGGGAATATTGAGGTCTTAAAAGGAATCCTTTTTTCCCAAAACCTGACAAAAGGCAGTGTTTTAGTGTTTTTTGTCAGTTACCTTCCATTGCATCTACTGACATTTAATATGGACTGGAGGAGATCTAAAATGCTTGGATTTGATGAAAATGTGTCTTTTTTTTTTTTTTTTTTTACTCCGTTATATGAAGCTGTAAGAAAAGTTGCAGGTAGCAACCTAATGGAGCAGTTTATAGTAGTGAGGAAGTATATGAAGCTGTAAGAGGGGTAGTGAGAGCAATTATATGGAGAAGTAAGTGATTACAGGGAAGCTGGGGGTTGTGAGGAGTTACATTAAGATGTAAGAGGGGTAGTGAGAGCAATTATATGGAGAAGTAAGAGATTACAGGGAAACTGGGGGTTGTGGGGAGTTACATTAAGATGTAAGAGGGGTAGTGAGAGCAATTATATGGAGTAGTAAGAGATTACAGGGAAGCTGGGGGTTGTGAGGAGTTACATTAAGATGTAAGAGGGATAGTGAGAGCAATTATATGGAGAAGTAAGAGATTACAGGGAAACTGGGGGTTGTGAGGAGTTACATTAAGATGTAAGAGGGGTAGTGAGAGCAATTATATGGAGAAGTAAGATATTACAGGGAAACTGGGGGTTGTGAGGAGTTACATTAAGATGTAAGAGGGGTAGTGAGAGCAATTATATGGAGTAGTAAGAGATTACAGGGAAGCTGGGGGTTGTGAGGAGTTACATTAAGATGTAAGAGGGATAGTGAGAGCAATTATATGGAGAAGTAAGAGATTACAGGGAAACTGGGGGTTGTGAGGAGTTACATTAAGCTGTAAGAGGGGTAGTGAGAGCAATTATATGGAGAAGTAAGATATTACAGGGAAACTGGGGGTTGTGAGGAGTTACATTAAGATGTAAGAGGGGTAATGAGAGCAATTATATGGAGAAGTAAGAGATTACAGGGAAGATGGGGGTTGTGAGGAGTTACATTAAGATGTAAGAGGGATAGTGAGAGCAATTATATGGAGAAGTAAGAGATTACAGGGAAACTGGGGGTTGTGAGGAGTTACATTAAGCTGTAAAATGGGCTGTGGGAGCAGTTATATGGAGAAGTAAGAGATTACAGGGAAGATGGGGGTTGTGAGGAGTTACATTAAGATGTAAGAGGGATAGTGAGAGCAATTATATGGAGAAGTAAGAGATTACAGGGAAACTGGGGGTTGTGAGGAGTTACATTAAGATGTAAGAGGGATAGTGAGAGCAATTATATGGAGAAGTAAGAGATTACAGGGAAGATGGGGGTTGTGAGGAGTTACATTAAGATGTAAGAGGGATAGTGAGAGCAATTATATGGAGAAGTAAGAGATTACAGGGAAGCTGGGGGTTGTGAGGAGTTACATTAAGATGTAAGAGGGGTAGTGAGAGCAATTATATGGAGAAGTAAGAGATTACAGGGAAACTGGGGGTTGTGAGGAGTTACATTAAGATGTAAGAGGGGTAGTGAGAGCAATTATATGGAGAAGTAAGAGATTACAGGGAAGCTGGGGGTTGTGAGGAGTTACATTAAGATGGAAGAGGGGTAGTGAGAGCAATTATATGGAGAAGTAAGAGATTACAGGGAAACTGGGGGTTGTGAGGAGTTACATTAAGCTGTAAGAGGGTAATGGGAGCAGTTATATGGAGAAGTAAGAGATTACAGGGAAGCTGGGGGTTGTGAGGAGTTACATTAAGGTGTAAAATGGGCTGTGGGAGCAGTTATATGGAGAAGTAAGAGATTACAGGGAAGCTGGGGGTTGTGAGGAGTTACATTAAGATGTAAGAGGGGCTGTGGGAGCAGTTATATGGAGAAGTAAGAGATTACAGGGAAGCTGGGAGTTGTGGGGAGTTACATTAAGCTGTAAAATGGGCTGTGGGAGCAGTTATATGGAGAAGTAAGAGATTACAGGGAAGCTGGGGGTTGTGAGGAGTTACATTAAGATGTAAGAGGGGTAGTGGGAGCAGTTATATGGAGAAGTAAGAGATTACAGGGAAACTGGGGGTTGTGAGGAGTTACATTAAGATGTAAAATGGGCTGTGGGAGCAGTTATATGGAGAAGAAAGAGATTACAGGGAAGCTGGGGGTTGTGAGGAGTTACATTAAGATGTAAGAGGGGTAGTGGGAGCAGTTATATGGAGAAGTAAGAGATTACAGGGAAACTGGGGGTTGTGAGGAGTTACATTAAGATGTAAAATGGGCTGTGGGAGCAGTTATATGGAGAAGTAAGAGATTACAGGGAAGCTGGGAGTTGTGGGGAGTTACATTAAGATGTAAAATGGGCTGTGAGAGCAGTTATATGGAGAAGTAAGAGATTACAGGGAAGCTGGGGGGAGTTACATTAAACTGTAAGAGGATAATGGGATCAGTTATATGGAGAAGTAAGAGATTACAGGGAAACTGGGGGTTATGGGGAGTTACATTAAACTGTAAAAGGGGCTGTGGGAGCAGTTATATGGAAAAGTAAGATATTACAGGTAAACTGGGCTGTGGGAGCAGTTATATGGAGAAGTAAGAGATTACAGGGAAGCTGGGGGTTATGGGGAGTTACATTAAGCTGTAAAAGGGGCTGTGGGAGCAGTTATATGGAGTAGTAAGAGATTACAGCGAAATTGGGGGGAGTTACATTAAGATGTAAGAGGGGCTGTGAGAGCAATTATATGGAGAAGTAAGAGATTACTGGGAAGCTGGGGGTTGTGGGGAGTTACATTAAGGTGTAAAATGGGGCTGTGGGAGCAGTTATATGGAGAAGTAAGAGATTACATGGAAACTGGGGGGAGTTACATTAAGGTGTAAAATGGGGCTGTGGGAGCAGTTATATGGAGTAGTAAGAGATTACAGGGAAACTGGGGGGAGTTACATTAAGATGTAAGAGGGGCTGTGAGAGCAATTATATGGAGAAGTTAGAGATTACAGGGAAACTGGGGGTTGTGATGAGTTACATTAAGATGTAAGAGGGGTAATGAGAGCAATTATATGGAGAAGTAAGAGATTACAGGGAAACTGGGGGTTGTGAGGAGTTACATTAAGATGTAAGAGGGGTAGTGAGAGCAATTATATGGAGAAGTAAGAGATTACAGGGAAGATGGGGGTTGTGAGGAGTTACATTAAGATGTAAGAGGGATAGTGGGAGCAGTTATATGGAGAAGTAAGAGATTACAGGGAAACTGGGGGTTGTGAGGAGTTACATTAAGATGTAAGAGGGGTAATGAGAGCAATTATATGGAGAAGTAAGAGATTACAGGGAAACTGGGGGTTGTGAGGAGTTACATTAAGATGTAAGAGGGGTAATGAGAGCAATTATATGGAGAAGTAAGAGATTACAGGGAAGATGGGGGTTGTGAGGAGTTACATTAAGATGTAAGAGGGATAGTGAGAGCAATTATATGGAGAAGTAAGAGATTACAGGGAAACTGGGGGTTGTGAGGAGTTACATTAAGCTGTAAAATGGGCTGTGGGAGTAGTTATATGGAGAAGTAAGAGATTACAGGGAAGATGGGGGTTGTGAGGAGTTACATTAAGATGTAAGAGGGATAGTGAGAGCAATTATATGGAGAAGTAAGAGATTACAGGGAAACTGGGGGTTGTGAGGAGTTACATTAAGCTGTAAAATGGGCTGTGGGAGCAGTTATATGGAGAAGTAAGAGATTACAGGGAAGATGGGGGTTGTGAGGAGTTACATTAAGATGTAAGAGGGATAGTGAGAGCAATTATATGGAGAAGTAAGAGATTACAGGGAAGATGGGGGTTGTGAGGAGTTACATTAAGATGTAAGAGGGATAGTGAGAGCAATTATATGGAGAAGTAAGAGATTACAGGGAAGCTGGGGGTTGTGAGGAGTTACATTAAGATGTAAGAGGGGTAGTGAGAGCAATTATATGGAGAAGTAAGAGATTACAGGGAAACTGGGGGTTGTGAGGAGTTACATTAAGATGTAAGAGGGGTAGTGAGAGCAATTATATGGAGAAGTAAGAGATTACAGGGAAGATGGGGGTTGTGAGGAGTTACATTAAGATGGAAGAGGGGTAGTGAGAGCAATTATATGGAGAAGTAAGAGATTACAGGGAAGCTGGGGGTTGTGAGGAGTTACATTAAGATGTAAGAGGGTAATGGGAGCAGTTATATGGAGAAGTAAGAGATTACAGGGAAACTGGGGGTTGTGAGGAGTTACATTAAGCTGTAAAATGGGCTGTGGGAGCAGTTATATGGAGAAGTAAGAGATTACAGGGAAACTGGGGGTTGTGAGGAGTTACATTAAGCTGTAAAATGGGCTGTGGGAGCAGTTATATGGAGAAGTAAGAGATTACAGGGAAACTGGGGGTTGTGAGGAGTTACATTAAGCTGTAAAATGGGCTGTGGGAGCAGTTATATGGAGTAGTAAGAGATTACAGGGAAACTGGGGGTTGTGAGGAGTTACATTAAGATGTAAGAGGGGTAGTGAGAGCAATTATATGGAGAAGTAAGAGATTACAGGGAAACTGGGGGTTGTGAGGAGTTACATTAAGATGTAAGAGGGGTAGTGAGAGCAGTTATATGGAGAAGTAAGAGATTACAGGGAAACTGGGGGTTGTGAGGAGTTACATTAAGATGTAAAATGGGCTATGGGAGCAGTTATATGGAGAAGTAAGAGATTACAGGGAAGCTGGGGGTTGTGAGGAGTTACATTAAGGTGTAAAATGGGCTGTGGGAGCAGTTATATGGAGAAGTAAGAGATTACAGGGAAACTGGGGGTTGTGAGGAGTTACATTAAACTGTAAAATGGGCTGTGGGAGCAGTTATATGGAGAAGTAAGAGATTACAGGGAAACTGGGGGTTGTGAGCAGTTACATTAAGATGTAAGAGGGGTAGTGGGAGCAGTTATATGGAGAAGTAAGAGATTACAGGGAAGCTGGGGGTTGTGAGGAGTTACATTAAGCTGTAAGAGGGGTAGTGAGAGCAGTTATATGGAGAAGTAAGAGATTACAGGGAAGCTGGGGGTTGTGAGGAGTTACATTAAGCTGTAAGAGGGGTAGTGAGAGCAGTTATATGGAGAAGTAAGAGATTACAGGGAAGCTGGGGGTTGTGAGGAGTTACATTAAGGTGTAAAATAAGCTGTGGGAGCAGTTATATGGAGAAGTAAGAGATCACAGGGAAGCTGGGAGTTGTGGGGAGTTACATTAAGCTGTAAGAGGGTAATGGGAGCAGTTATATGGAGAAGTAAGAGATTACAGGGAAGCTGGGGGTTGTGAGGAGTTACATTAAGGTGTAAAATGGGCTGTGGGAGCAGTTATATGGAGAAGTAAGAGATTACAGGGAAGCTGGGGGTTGTGAGGAGTTACATTAAGATGTAAGAGGGGTAGTGGGAGCAGTTATATGGAGAAGTAAGAGATTACAGGGAAACTGGGGGTTGTGAGGAGTTACATTAAGATGTAAAATGGGCTGTGGGAGCAGTTATATGGAGAAGAAAGAGATTACAGGGAAGCTGGGGGTTGTGAGGAGTTACATTAAGATGTAAGAGGGGTAGTGGGAGCAGTTATATGGAGAAGTAAGAGATTACAGGGAAACTGGGGGTTGTGAGGAGTTACATTAAGATGTAAAATGGGCTGTGGGAGCAGTTATATGGAGAAGTAAGAGATTACAGGGAAGCTGGGAGTTGTGGGGAGTTACATTAAGATGTAAGAGGGGCTGTGGGAGCAGTTATATGGAGAAGTAAGAGATTACAGGGAAGCTGGGGGTTATGGGGAGTTACATTAAACTGTAAAAGGGGCTGTGGGAGCAGTTATATGGAAAAGTAAGATATTACAGGTAAACTGGGCTGTGGGAGCAGTTATATGGAGTAGTAAGAGATTACAGGGAAACTGGGGGGAGTTATATTAAGATGTAAGAGGGGCTGTAAGAGCAATTATATGGAGAAGTAAGATATTACAGGGAAGCTGGGGGGAGTTACATTAAGATGTAAGAGGGGCTGTGAGAGCAATTATATGGAGAAGTAAGAGATTACAGGGAAACTGGGGGTTGTGAGGAGTTACATTAAGATGTAAGAGGGGTAATGAGAGCAATTATATGGAGAAGTAAGAGATTATAGGGAAGCTGGGGGTCGTGGGGAGTTACATTAAGGTGTAAAATGGGCTGTGGGAGCAGTTATATGGAGAAGAAAGAGATTACAGTGAAGCTGGGAGTTGTGAGATTATAGGGAGCAGTAGGAAGCTGTATAAGGCATTACATGCGACTCTAGGAGGCATTATGGGGAGTTGTTTTATAAAGCAAATCTGCATACAATGCTATTTTTTTTTTAGTAGACCATTCATTTAACATTTTGCTTATCTTGAAAAGGCATAAACTGGTCATTTCTTATCCCACCTTCAAAACCATCTTTGCAGAATCATCCATCTCCCTGAATCTGCTCTGAAAACACAACACTAACCCAGCCACTGTTTGTGTCACTATATACATTGGATGCATCACATGCAGCTGAGCAAGCAGCAGCACCTGTTATATATCAACTTGTTCCTGTCTGTAAAGTCACCAGTAGGTAGCGCCAGAGAACACTACTCTTTATAGATTGTTTCCAAAACCGCTGGCTAACCTCACATAAGGCCTGCTTCTATTACATATAAAACACTACTGTATAATTATAGTGCATGGATAGGTCCTATCCTGTTATGCTGGCGCAGCAGTGGCGGTGAGCATCCACTAGATGGCGCTGCCGATATTCCGGGGCCATATCATACAGTCAAGGCTTAGGTAAACTGTTAGGGTTGGGGTTGGGGTTAGGGTGAGGGTTAGGCTTACATTATAAGCTTAGAACTTCGCTCACTTCGCAGCAGGGGACCTGTCCCGACACCATAACAGGATAGATCCCATGGATACATATTAGGCTGCTGCCCATTACATAAAGCAATTGTATATGCTATAAGAAGCAGGTAAATGAATGGGGTAGGCATATGTATCAGTTACATGAGGGGGGGGGGGAGCTATATAGTAAGATATAGCTACAGTATATAACGGGGAGCAGCTAAATGGAGTAATGGGAGTAGTATGTGTGACTGTATGGAGTGATGAGTTGTAGGGAAGCTCATATGGAACAAAATGACGGATTATAGGAACTTGATATAATCAGTTATACAGATTAGGAATTATATGGACAATATATGTGGGGTGATATCAGGAATTATGTGAAACAACTGTGATGTTATATGTTGTGACATTATAGAGAGAACTTTTATGCATCCATATGAGCAGGTATACAAGTAATTCTTTGATGTGCAAAAATAACTTTTCACTATAATAGGAAAATAAAAGGGGCTGCTATAAAATGACATAGGATGAAGTATATATAGGAAGGGAATAAATGGAACGATATGTGGAATTATAGGTAGCATTAAATGAGATGTTATATAGAGAGATGTCACCCGGCCCAGACACCGGTGACATACAAGCTTTGCAAGCTGCAGTAGAAAAGGTAGAGAAACCATACAACGCCTCCAAAGCTTACCCTGCCATCAAGGAACCCATGTCAGCCATTATTATACAGCCAACTACCCCTGAATGCACCTATGAAGCTGTAGGGGTGCATTCAGGGGTAGTTGGAAGAGCAGTGATGTAATATAGAGCAGAATTAGGTCTTATAAAGATATAAATGTAAAGACCACCGTATATATAAATATATATATATATATATATATATGTACACACACATACATAGGGATGAAAACATCCTAAATATTTTTCCAATTTTTTCCTGGGATTCCTATCAGGCCCCTAGAAATCAGCCTCTCAAGATATATATATATATATATATATATATATATATATATATATATATATATATATATACAGTAAAACCCCTGTTATCCGGCACCCCCGGGGACTTCGTATTGCCAGATAACTGTAGTTGCAGGTTAATCAGAAGTCCCCGAATTTAAGGGTCTAAACGACCCTTAAACACCCCAAAACCCATCAAAATGCATTTAAAAAGGCATTAGCATTTAGGCCCAGAAAAAATAATTCGAAAAAAAGTTAGCTTTTTTTTTTTTCAGTTTCGAACTCCGGATAGTGCCGGTTATGCCGGCTTAGCGGGAGTTTTTTGAAAATGGGGAATTGATGCCAGTGCCGGTTGCTTGGGAATCCCGGTTAGTTGGGTGCTGGATAACCGGGATTCTGCTGTGTGTGTGTATATATATATATATATATATATATATATAATGTAGAAAACATTTCATTAATTTAAAAGAAAAAAATTAGGTCCCTAGAGCTGCCCGTGATACTTCGGTGAAGATTGCATGTTTCAGATGGGTGTTTAGATTTCTACAGGAGCAGGATTTGCAGTTTACTTTGGAACTACCTGCTTCTGAGCATGTGTGGTAAATGGGGCAGATGGCAAATACTGAAAACAGATCTCACCCCCCAATTATATAATAAATCCCGTTTCCCTCCCATCTCCCCCACCACTTTATCTACTACAGTATATGTGCTCAGGTTTCAAGCTATGATGAAGTGATGAAGCCAGACCAGATGAGACATTCTATACACAAACAAAATCTGCAACAATTAACATTTTCTCTAAAAATGTCATACATAGCTGCTATTATTTTGTTACACATTTCCCAAAAGTGAAGTTGCAGCAAAACTTTAAGGATTAGTTAGGCGGATATGTTGGAGTGGGGATAGATAAGTCAAATTTGAAGTCCTCTCACCTTTCCACCATCTGTCTTCTTGTTCAATAAACTCTTGGCTGCTGCAGGAGGTCAAAAGGAGAGACATAGAGAGCGGTCACTATGTATCAGTGTCTGGGCAGGATGATAAGTGCATGCGTGCTTCCAGAGCTGGCTTTACATGTATGTAAGTGAGGATATATGCCTGTGTGTTTCTGTATATGTGTGTATATTACCATTGTGTGCATTTACATGGATGTGTGTTCGTTTATCTGCAGCTGAGATGTCCTAGTATCAGGAGGTATTTTTTTTATTAGGTATTTAATAAACTTCTTATTCAGTGATTTAGAAAATGAATATTCATTATAAAATGTACCTTCAAACATAAACACTGCTAAACCTCCAACTAAGCTGCTTGTCTCCACCTTTTATGAGGTCATCAGGTTGTGGGAGCAACTGAGACTAAGAGGTAGTGCTTAATTTCCAGACACAAGCTTATATCTAGATAGGAGCAAATGCTGGTTACTGGCTGATCCACCTTGGCTTGTCTAACCATTTAGGACTACCTCCTAGTTAGAATTGCTTCCACCTCTTGCTACATCATGAGGAGTGGAGACAAGCAGCTGCACTGGAGGTTTAGAAGTTGATGTTTGAAAGTAATCTTAATATTGCTTATCTGAATCATAGAATATGAATTGTATTAATGATCTATGCTTAATTAAAACATCTATCGCCTGATGATAGGACATTACACTGGTCCTTTAACCTGAGAGATGTGTATTTTATACAATATGTACCAGAAAATGAGATACAGGACCACTCCGAGCCTCCCTCAACCACACACAAAGGTCCCCATTTATCTATTCATATGCCCAATCTCAATTAATAAAGAAAGTGACAAAATCAAAGGGTTCAAAAAGGACTAAAGAACAAGAACTTACCTTACAAGAAAGAGGAGAGGAGCGTAAAGAAGTACGGAACATAAAACAAAGAGAAAGAGGGGGAAGAAAGGAAGAGATAGAAGAAAGGGACAGAAAGAAAGAGGTGAGCAAGAGAGAAAAAGAAAGAAAACAGGATACAGAGGAAGATATACATAGTGGTAAGATACAATGATGGGCATTGTAAGATGATATAGATATGTGCATATAATTCGGGCATCAGCAGGCTGGCAAGACAGGTTGATCATTACATGCCCAGCCCGGGAGACCTCTACCCACGAGCACTCACTTCTGGCTGATAGCAATAATGTAATCTGCTTCCCTACCTTATCTTGGTATCCCTGACAGTGTATACAGCACTGTGTCAGTGACCCCCATAGCTTACAGTCTAACTCAAAAGAATACGTCTCCAACCATGCATGTACAAAATCATATACAGTCTTCTGAATGTCACATAAATATACACACTGGCCTACATTTACATACAAATATTCACCAGTCAGTATACAGATTGGTCTGAACTGGTTCAAAAATGTACACATTAATATACTTTGTTCTATAAACACATATATACACTGTTTTGCATGTACATACAAATATACCCTGCTTGTTCACAACGATACAGCTCTCTATATTTTCACATATATACATGCAATATAAATACACAAGGCTCCACACACAGACGTAAACACTACTCTATACACACAGATACTTTACAAATGATGTTGAGGAAAAGTTAAGACTCATAATACTATTGCATGTTAGAAACATCCCTGCACGGCTTTATACACAGTTCTGAATTACATACAAAATCATACTACTCTGTATATAAAGGTTTAAAGGGACCTTGTAGTGATAAAAATTACTCATGGACATTTAAAAGTATAAATTGTGTCTAGAGCAATGAAAGTGATATTAGCCCAATTGTCTCTGTATGAGATGTAAATCTCCATATTGTACATTTGGATGTACGCAGGGCCGTATCTACCTTTTTGGAGCCCCTAGGCAGTGAAGTGGAGGAGCCCTGGGAGTGAGTACATAAGGCAGGGGTGTCCAAACTCGGTTCTGGTGGGCCACACACAGGCCTGGATTTGATGATAACCCTGCTGTGAACAGGTGAGTCAATCACTTCTTCAGTAATCCTGATTGACTCACCTGTGCACAGAAAGGATATTTTCAAATCCAGACCAGGGTGCGGCCCTCCAGGACCGAGTTTGGACATGAGGTATGCATACACCCACTTTTGCCTTTTCAGTGCAAGTAATTTCCTTTTCCTGTTCTCAATCTGGTTCTAGGTGGTTACCCCCTAGTAGCCAGTCTATGAACTGTAGCACTTTTTTTTTTTTTTTTAAAGCCCGGAACCATATTTTTTAATAAAGTGGCGGCCCTCACAGGGAAGCGCCCCTAGGCAGCTGCCTAGTTGGCCCAATGGGTAATCCGGCCATGGATGTACAGAGCATTGCCAATGGTTTCCTATTGATCTTGGCATTTAAGTGGTATAGCTTCTGGGGCAGGAGCACTTACACAACTATGTAGACCAATATGAACTACTGCCCATGCTTTATGCATTAGAACAGTGGTGTGCAACAGGCAGCCCGGGGATGATTGGCAGTGTGCTGCCCATCCAACTTACACAGGGCCCTACAGACAAGCAGAGGGTATGTAAAAAAATAATACAGGTACGACACCGAGTATCCGGCATCACCCCGGCACTCCCTTTAATTAGGCAGTCTCCTCCCCGCTGCAGCGACCTCTGAACTTACAGCGGATCACCGCTTCCGCTGTCAGTCAGTGCCCAAGACACAGCCCCACACAGCCTCAGATGCCCTCATCATGCCCTCTGGTGGCTGCAGGAGCTCACCGGGTTACTGTGGGCAGTGAAGGGATCGGGTGGCTATACCTGATTAACTGATAAACCAGACCACCACTGGTCCAGCAAGTTGGTTAATCCAGCAAGGTATTGGAACAGAGGATGCCCTATAATTGGTGTCCTACCTGTAATCAATTATAACTTTATATAACTGGCTATTAGAGCTTTCATTATATTAAATGTACACTATACATTCAAAGGTCATTGCATGTTTTACCTTTAAAGTATCAAGTAATCTGCATGTACAAACATATATAAACACCTGTACTGTTCTGTAGATACACAGTGTATTCAATATATTCATAGATATTGTATGGAGCGATCCACATATGCAAATATATCTATATATATATATATATAAATCGTGGTACATATATAAACACTGTCCTGCATGTACACAGATACATAGTGCTTTCCACATGTATCCACATATACAAATGTTGGCATGTCCCAGCTTGTGTATAATCCAACCTCGGCTTTGCATAAAAGCTGTGTAATAGAGCAGGCATAAGCTTAAAGGAAGCTATGTTTAAAATGGGCTATGGATTGAAGAGCGAGGCATTTGTGGGCACAGCTCCCCAGAATGCATTGTAATAACTGTTTTTCTCTGAATTCTGAGCTGGGAACCGTTTTTTTAACTTGTTTTAGACATTCAAATGTGAACACAGATGTACTATTTCATTATGTACATACTACCTACACATAGATATACTCTGTTCTTACAGTATACATCTATACTGACACAAAGACGACTAAACAAAATGAGGTTTTACACATACACATATTATTACACATATTGATCTCCACATATGCCATCCAAATATAAACCATGTTGTGTAAATATGACTATATACACAGACAAATCACCTACAAACATGTATACAGATTGCACCAATAAAATAAAATATATAGAAAAATATATATAAGCTAGATATATATATTTAAAAACTTTCAAGTTTCAATTCACAGGCCCAGCCCCAACCCACCATAAATTTACGTTAGACATGTGCAGTGTACACTGTCAACCTGTCAGAGGCTGTGGGTCTCTTTTTCAGCAAATGCCATGCACATGACATGCCCGGGCACACAGCATGCACCAAGGTACACAAACTACATGCAGCATCTCCATGGGGCACCAAAGCCAGGGCCTACATATATTGTCTTACCATGCCACAAATCCTGTTTCTCCTGGCATGCTATATACAGTGTGGTACTCCTGACTTACTATGTACCCAAACAAGCCTGCTAGACCTGGTGTGCTATACATTGAATTACAATTTTAGCATATTAAAAATCCACAAGAGCCTGAAACTCCTGATGCCCAGAAAAAAAGGCCAAATGTGACTGACACAACTGCTGTAACCCTGCTATGCTACTGCACCGCATAGTACTGGTACTCTTGGGATACTACATAGCCATTCTGTGTACTACCCACATAGATCTTGATTCTGCTGGGATACTAAACCACTGAAAATACAGAATGCATGTTATATTGTATAACCAAACACAGCCTTATATGCATCACATTATATATATTCATTAAGAGCCTGATGGCCTGCTATACTGTATACCTACTCAGAGCCTTTTCCCTGGCATGTTTATACCCAATACAAAGACTGGTACCCTAGTATATTGCATGCCAACTCAGGTATTGGGAATCTTGTTACCTTATACGTCCACACATCATTTTTATCCCTGGATACTACTAGTTCACACAATATCCTGACATACTGTAAGTATATACATAGCTTGTATATCACATTTTCCTGGTGTAGATGTTGGTATGTAGACATACAATATAACCATTTAGAGACTGGTATCAGATAATGCATAGCCTGGTAGCCCGATATACTCTATATATGGTAACTACACAAAGCTTATTAAGCTAACTTTTATATTGGAGCATTATAAATATTATATATCTACACTGAACATGTACTTATGGATTACTGCTTTAACACAGAGAGCACTGTACCCTATTAGTGTGTTTACTTACCATATGAGGCTACCTTAGTATGCTAGGGTGTCTGCTAGCTTGACTTAATTACCTACAAAGCACAAAGTAACCTAGTAAAATATATACTTACAATTCATAATACCCTTGCAAATTAACCCAAAGAAAAGCCAATATATCCTTACTTACTATATAAGCATGTCAGGGTATCCATATAAACTGATACATAAGGTCTAGAACACCCATATTACTATAGGGTCTACATTGCTATATGCTCTTTTATTATACTTTTGCTCTCCCGCAGTGCCTTTCACCCAAAACACCACCATATCGCCACTGTCCAAACCTGTTCCTATCAAATTGTTATACCTACCCTTTTCTGCTCGTTTGCAAGTACCCTAAACCTGACTCTATAGTGACAAACAAGCAGGCAGCTGGGAGCAAGCAGCCACATGCAGTCACCTCTCAGGGAAGGTCGGGGGAAATACAGAGGGGGAGAGGTGCCTTTAAGACACAACTACCTTGTTCCACCAACCCCAGGGCTGTACTAGTGGCCGCAGTGGTGATTGTGGCAGGAGCTGTGGTCTGTCTGCCCACTGTGAGAAGAAGGATAGAAGAAAGAGAGAGGAATAGAGGACGGAATAGGGGAAGAATAAATAAGAAAGGAAGAAGTAAGAGATGAGGAAGGAAAGGGCAGAAATAGGGTAAAAGCAAAACATTGTAGGAGTAAAAGAAGGAGAAGCGAAAGGAGGAAAAGGGAAGAAAGAAGAGAGGAATGGGACGGCAAAAGGAGAGAATAAAACAAGACAAAAAGACATGAATAAAACAAAGAACCACAAAGGAATTGAGAGAATAAACCAGCAGCAAAGAAATGTAGAGTAATATTAAGAGAGGCCGGGAAGGAGAGATGCAATAAGTATAGTAAAAGCAGACAGGATATAAAAGAGAGAAAAGAAACAGAGAGAGACTAAATAACACCCCATAGTACTGTCATATCTGCAGAAGAGTAATCCCCCATCCAGCACCACCATTGGAGGAAGTGAATGCAGAGCATTGCAAAATAAATTCTATAGTGACATCTGCAGAGGATCACACAGGAAAGCCCACAGTGAGGACTGTACAGTATTTCAGTAAGACCTCTACAATGAGATCTGCAGATCATCACACATAGAATACTAGTATGATGTGCAGATTGTTGCACAGAACATCCTGCAGTTTCATGGTATGTTGTACAGTAAATGCTAATGTGGGATCAAAATATTATACAGTGCAGTCTGTAGGATATCATACAGAGAATGCAAGTAGGATCTGCAGAGCATCACACAGAATTCTACACTGATATCTACAGAGCATCAATAGGGAATCCAATAATGATATTTATAAGGCATTGCACAGTTATTCTACAATTAGATCTGTAACAGAGGAGTCTTGGTGTTAGAGCTGCAGAACATTGCACAGGAAATGTGCAGAGCATCTAAGGTCCAGGGTATAGTGCACTTACCAGAGAAGTTCCTTGTTGCCAGCATGGTGGTCAAAATAGCCCCCTATGTGAAGAACAGAGTACAGGGGGTTACCATGAAGTCTATGTTTGCAGCTGAAGGATCAGCCCAGAAAGAATGTGCAGGATGGTGCCCCCCAGACTCACCTTCAGCTTCCTACGAGCATTGAATTTCTTCAGACACTCCACAGTCTCCTGTCTGTGCATCATGGAGGCAACAGTGGATCGTTGCTGGTTGGAGAGAAGACAATGTATATTTATAGCCATACCAAATCATTTTCATTATTCCATGTATTGTAGAGAAAATACTTCACTCACAATGCCACTTATTAGTGTATCTCATTTACAAATAAATAATTTTCATTTCTCCATATCACTATAAAGTCTTATCCAATTTGCTATACTAGAATATGCAGCAAAGCACTCAATCAGAAATATCCTTTCATTCACTGGAGATGCATTCCCATATGTCTCTTTGCACATAAGCTCCACAACAAGCTTTCAACCTGTCTTACATTGTTGGATCTTGCATACAAGAGATTATTTTTCTTGTGGCACCAGCAGTAAACTCAATTGAAGGTGGATATTCTACACTCATTTTCCACCACCCCACTCAAAAGGTCCAGTTCTTAAATATTCTCTTGTTGTTCAACTCCACTAACTAGTGACCTCCGTTTCCTCAGCAGTATCCACAGGATGAAGGGTAGGTACTCACGCAGACCCAAGGGTGCTTGAGAGCTTCATGAGCAGTAATACGTTTGGCTGGGTTAATAGTCAGCATCTGGTTAATGAGGTTCTTGGCTTCAGGGGTCACAGTGTCCCACTCTGGAGATGGGAACTACATAGGGATGGAAAAAAGCAGAGATGTGGGACACAACAATACTCGAGGATGGAGGATGGTATATGGAAAGTAATATAAACAAGGTAACCTTTTAACAAAAAAAACCTTAGATATAATAACAAATGAATAGTATTGAGCATTATTCAGTGTAGTTGCTGTATGGATAGGTCAAAGTGAAAAGGGAATCTAAATACCCCTGTAATAAGTGTTCAAATAACAGAATATTGTTAGTCTTGGCTACTGTTCCTATTGCAAAGAAGATTTGTTTCTTACTCATGAGCAACAAAAAGCCCTATTCTATTGCCCAATTCCTAAATTTATACACACTTAAAATCACTCTTAACATTACTACATATGCAGCACATGTTACTTATTGGCACTAATGAATTCTTAAGTCAATAGAATGCATATAAACATTTATAAAAAATCACCCAAAGCCAAATGTATGAGTTCAAGGCATTTGCAAGTAGCTAATAGAATATGGCCCATAGTTACTAACTCATTGTAGCCATAGCAGTGGTGAAGTGGGTATGTGTGTGTGCTGCATTAAAGTGAAGAAGGATACTCACATCATATGCCCCAGCCTTGATCTGCTGATACAGCTTGTGCTGATCCTCGTCCCAAAAAGGGGGGTAACCAACCAGTAGGATGTACAGAATTACACCTGGGGGCAGAGGGACAGAGTAGCCTGATAGTTCCACATGAGATGTGCAGTTTGTGTACTAGTCTATACTTGATGTCTTCATGTTTGTTATTTTCTCTCTTCCTTCACTTTTGTTCACTCTTCTCATCCTTATCATCATTACATTTCTCACCCTGAAAGTCTCATTGCTCCTCAATATTAGGACATCTCCCCATTCTCTGAATTTCCCTTTAATTTCTCCCTAATCCACTGGCACATACATTGAACAACTAACAGAGCCAAACCTAGGGTGGCTGGAAAGGACTCACTGCCTGCTAATGCTACACATTTCTGTTATACTGCTTGTTTTCCTTGCCTATTATTGTCTCTCCCACTTCCAGGCTTTCTGCCATGTTCTGAACATTCACTACCACTTCTGATAATTCTTCTCTTTTCCTTCTCTCTTTTTTTTAAACTGATTTACACTCTTCATCTTCACACCAACTAGCCTGCCAGTATGTAAGTCGATATGGGTTTCTATTGAACATTGCCTTTGTGACAACTTAAAGGGTCACTTGTTTATCAAGTATGTAGCAAACAAACAATATTATCAGCTGTGTATTTATTAATATAAAAGCTGTGCTTATAAATACAGGACTCCATTTTGTGTTTGTTATAGCACATCAGAGCTGAATGATGTGTGTGTGTTTGTAGTCATCAATGAAGGGAAGGACTGGGAGGAAAGGCCTGGTAGAAATCAAGAGCTTTTGTTTGATAACTACATAAGATAAAAACGAACACTGAACTTCTTTCTCCTCACTGAAACAAAAGCAGGATGTTGCATCAAAGGATGCAACCATTGCTCTCCAGTAATGTAACCACTCATTTCACACACAACTTACACCAATGTATCATGGATCCCTCCAGGGTCCTGTAGGGATATCAATTTAACAAGCTTTATGACTTTTCCTGGTTAATTGTACTCTTAGCCCCAAAGATTTCAGCATATATTTTTTTCATTGTACAGTGATCCTTTAATGTTACTTGCAGCGTTTTGAATCATTCCTATCCCTAACGCAAATTTCCTCTGTTTTTGAATGTCCAATTCTTAATACTTACATTCCCACTCATGTAATCCATTCCTCCCCTAAGTAATCATTTCATCTTCTGGCTGCTGTTCCTCTAATGTCCATCACACGTCCCTCCTGATCCTCTCTAACTCAAGCTTCTCTTTATCCTTTCTTCACCCATATCAATATTAGCAAACTTCACTTACACTTGATTACTTTCTATTTCCCGCTTTCCTTACCACATGCCCAAATATCCACTGGTTTTCCATAGGCCTCCTTCCTGAGAACTTCAGGAGACAGATACCCGGGAGTTCCCGCAAAACCTGTCAGTCAGAAAACAGGATCAATGCTTTATTGTCAGTCAATAGATCCTTATTTAGAATTGACCTCTGCTGGGAAAGTGTGCTATTTAGTCACAATACTTAACCAACCTTTAGATATACATTATTATACATCTATACATTATTTTAACTTAGAAGATCTTATTTTTGTGTTTAATTGGTTCAAATGATAAATCAAAATGAGTGCGTGCTCAAGTCTCTTGCAAGGAAAAGACTATTTTTCATGTGGCTTGATTCAAAAATGCATAGACATTTACAAAATAATGTATTGGTACAGAAGTAGATTAAATATGGATACTGTTAATGTTGTAGATGCTTATGGCTGAGCAGTTGAGATGAACTCAACATACATTAAAAACTTGGAATAACATTTTAAGAACAGTAAATAATTATCAGCCAATCTACACAACCAATCTTTATTTCACTTATCCTATAGGCCAGGGCATGTGAATAAACATTTTGGTCTCTGATCCTTTTTATATCAATCAAAGTAGTTTGTTGCTTTCTGCCCTTCTGTACCAAACACCAACTTGGTGATCATGTCCTTAAGACTGAATATGTACTGACAGCTTTTTTTAACCAAATAAGATTTTTGTTGCTGATAAACCCTTCCTATTATCTAGTTTTACCCTCACTAACAACATAAAGGTATTAGATTAGAAGGTACATTTTTGGCAACATATATCTTGCAGTGTGTTTTTCATCAATATTATGAGGTGCATTTTTTGTGTGGTTCTCTCAACCCTCCCCGGGAAGAAGACCCCTGGTTTTCCTTCCCCCATAAACTTACCAAACCAGGCCTGTTGTTCCCCCTGCACTTCTATGGCTAGGCCGAAGTCTGCCAGCTTGACGGCGGCACCTTTACACTTGCTGGCGAGCAGTAGGTTCTCTGGCTGTTATTAACAGAGATGTCACAGTAAGATCAGTGCTGGGGACTCCTGTCTCTAACAAAATAGCTGAGGACCAACGGGATATACTGTACCATGTCACTCCCAAACCCTCTCTCACCTCTCTAATTTGAATATTGTTGCCTTTTCACTATGGTGAAGAGTTGTAAGGCAAACTAGCATGTAGGGAAAAGGTGAGCTGTATGAACAGAGATCATATCGAGAAGCATTTAACAATTATTAGTGAGAGCCTCTATATATATCATCAGACTCCATGCTTCCCTTAGTCAGTTTTCTTAGTGTTTGGTGCTGACCTTCCTTACCAACCCATGAATTCTGCGAAAGTTAGGTATTAAACTAATCGTAATACAGAAATAAAAGTATTGTGACAAATGTGAGACCCTCCTCTCCCAGTTGTCAGTTAACTGTAGAATTTTCTATCTGTTTTTAGTCTGACGTATTACGTGACTGTAATAGGACATTTTTTACTATATGTGGGAAGTGCCCAAATGTCTGTCTAGTTAGACTCTCAGGCACCAAAATATAGTGCCAAATGGCGCTACATGGGATTCCTGATTGAATGTGCTATCTGTGAGGGTATGGGAATATTTTGTTGTGTTTCACCGGACAGAAAATGTGTGTGACATTTAGTAAAGAAGAGTGATTAAAGGGATATGTAAGTGAGCTGGATTATGAATACATCTGATAGAGTAGAATTAGTAGTGTCTGAAAACTATTTTTCCATGAAAATGAGCTTACCTTGAAGTTAGCGACATTTCCTATGTTTTTTGGAATTTGCATGTGATTGTGTACACCAAATTCAGAATCAGGGTAATATATTGTATCATTCTTCACCTCAGTGGCTTCTGGCATGTGTGCAGAAGCCACTGAACTGCAACAGTTACCTCCCGTGCTCTGCACCAGAAAGGTTAAAATATGTACCCTGCTGTATTTCCTGTGTGTACCCGGTTTATGTAAGTGTCCTGTGGGTGTAAACAGCTGGATTTTACTTTTGTGCAAATAACTTTGTAAGTAAACTGAACTTTTCAATATAACACATGTTTTCTTACACTACTAATTCCCATCCATCAGATGCATTCATAACCCAGCTCACTTGCATATGCCTTAAAGGAAACGTTGTGGGCTGTACTTTTTGATCTTTAAGGATCATTTAGAAAGTGTTAGCTCTGTATTCTCCTGGATTTAAATGATATTGGGGTGTATTGGGCAAAAGAGGAATACTAGAATAGGGGGTCATGATTTTAAGCTGAGAAGTGCTTCCCAGCAGTGGCAGCATCAAAACAGTAAATGCGTACAAGACTTGCTATATGCATTTTGTTATCCTACCATTAAATAAACCTAAAAATGAATGGTAGTAATATCAAAAAAGGAGGGGGAGAGCAAAATAAACCAAAAACCAATCTAACAAACAAAAAAACCCAAAAAAACTGAGCAAGTCTATTTAGATGAAACACGTAGTAGCCCTTTTTTATATTGATTTTAATTCATCTACATTTTTGTGAGTACAATATATTTGTGCATGTTTAATAAAACATCTTTCTCTTTCTATTTTTTCATAGTAGGTCTTTTTGCCATTGAATATTGGAGCATCTGGAGAAATGACCTCAAACTGAAGACTATGTTTGAAAATCTGTGAGATAAAACCCCCCTTAATAATGGGTAAAAGCCCCAAAAAATCACATCCATTATTTTTCTATTAAATACGATTATTATTTGCTATGTGGCTCCATTTTCTTTTCTCAGCTGATTCTGAGCCTTCTACTTTTCAGGAGGGAGTTTCCTTGTAATCTAATGAGTTTTAATAAGCTACAAATATAAAAGGATATTCACAAAAGATGTAATATGAAGCGCAGCCGTTCACACATCTTTTTTTTTATGTGTTAGTAATAACAGTTACAAGCAAAGTCTAAAAAAATTTCATTTTGAGAATTTTAGGGATCATAGAAAAAAATGAAAGATGAAGACTATAGAAATAGTAACTAAGACAAAACACAGAAAGATTAGTATTCAAGCTCTAATAAATGCTTCTCTATATGATATCTATTGATAAGGATCATCATTTTTCATGTTATAGTGTCACTTTAAGCCCATTTCTGCAAATGACAAGCTTTACTGTATATTGAAAAGAAGCCTATTAGGAACAATATTTTCCTTTCTTCTATTTTCCACCCTTCACTCATCTCCCCTTCTGTCAATTTGTTTCTCTCACCCTATCTATCTTTTCTAAATCCTCATTCTTATGTCTCCTTCAGCTGAACCCTCTGAATCTATCATAAGCTGCCTCTTTATTTCTGCCGGGCCCACACAGCATTGCTGTGCCTCCCTGTCAACCCCCTCATGACACTCCGACAGGAACAGATGCGAAGGAGACCACAGCCCCTGAGAAATGCCTTGTGACTGGCACAAGACTGGCAGCTCTGCTGTGCCACTCAGCCACCTTCCACTCGGCCTGCCATCACAGATGGCATAGGCCAGGCAGCTGGCTGAGAGATGCCAAGCAGACTGCGGAGAGAGGGGGGTTATGGGAAGGAACAAGCACAGGGGTTATAACAAAGGGTATACAGAGTCTCTTTGTCCCCTGTGTTGGCAAATAAAATATACAAATATAAACATATAGGTACAAAATCACACATTTTGTCATAAAAACATAATTATCCACTCCCGCCTCATGCCATGCACCCCTAAATAAGGCAGCAACCCAAGACCCCAAGCCTTTACATTCCATAATAATCACAACCATTTTCCACAAATAAAGCAAGAGACTACTTCCCACCAGCATGCACAGGGCTCCCACAGGACAGGCTGAGTATGGGATGTGGGGACGTCCAGCCTGGCATGCAGATGGCAAAGGGACAGGAGGGACACATAACTCACCTTTAAGTCCCTGTGAACAACCCCCATTTGGTGGCAGTGGAGGACTGCTTCAAGAATCTGCTGGATGCAATGACTGCGTGCAAACAGCAGGGGGGGCGTTAGTAAGGTCTGTGTGCTCCCTGTGGTCTGGTGGAGGGGGTAAGGGTCAGGAGAGGAAGGGAGGGGTGTCTGCCAACCAAAGCCCACCATCGCCCAGGATTAGGGTAAAATCCTCTGAATTTTTTAAACTTATAGCGACATGTTTTCCAATTCTGCTTTCTGTCTACTAAACTATTTCACAGGACCTTATACCAGTTTTTGGAAGGCAATAGTTATTAGTACAAGCTGTTGAGGTCATAAGGCTATGAAATTCACTCAAGTGGTCATTGCCCATCCAATATACACATCTGTGTCTGAGATAATATTTAGCTAGGTAAACTTGGTATCAACTATTAACAGATTTCAGTGATCTTGGCTTGTCCATCAAACAACATTCAGATTTTAAACTAGGAGAGAGGACTAGAACCTTTTGTTGAGTCCGAAGTTACTTCTACCATCACTTTGGGGGGATCTTAGCTATTACCTTCATACATTGGAAGCCCTCTTTTGAGATTGTGTGAAACACTAATACTAAATACTTACAATATACCAAGAGACTCCCACTTTTAATCAGGCTGCATTGTCACTTAGTACACATGCTATGACAGTCTCCATGTTGAGCGCCATCACATTAATTCTGGCGAAAATACTTTCCATCTAGAATAACGTCTTTTAACATAAAAGGGCAAAATTGAATTAAAGGACTACTATAATTTGGGTAGACATCATCAGCCTTATTAAATTGCGATTCAGTAAATTTAAAAGGGCTCTATTTAAGCACATATTTTTCCTAGAAGTTTTTAGTTAGTGAAGACCTTGCTTTTGGATAGAAGCTCACTAACTAAAATGTTCTGGAAAAAAATTATGCTGTGTGCTTAAATAGAGCCCTTTTAAATTTACTGAATCACAATTTAATAAGGCTGCATATGTTTGGAAAGTATATAACAAACTAATAACATCTGCTATGTAGCTATGAGCATTAAAGCATTTTTAGGTCAAATCTTTATTTTAGCAGACACTACTTGTGCATGAAGGATTCCATGTTCAAATCTACTGCACGTCCTCCTCTAGAGTCTAAGAGTTCTTCTAATTTATATTACCTATTCTAGAGTGGAGGGTGAAGAAGGAGGATTTTTTTTGATCAACTCATTAATCAATTCAGATAAACATGTAGCATTTGACACCTTCCCCTCTCCTGCACATGCCAAGTGAAAGGCAGCTTGCTAACATACCTATAAATCCTACTTGCCTAACTCTGCAGCTAGCTAGCAATGTGATTTCCATTCACTAGCAGGGTCTATTACTAATAATATTTTTTTCTATTAAAATGCTTTTATGCTTATGGCTTACACAGCTGCTAATGTTGTTAGTCTGTTGCATTCATCATAAACATGTGAAACTTTTCCAAATCGGTACTGACCATGATTCCCATTGGAGAGAAAGGAATGAAATGAAAACAAAGCAACTGGGGCAGTGGGGTCACCCAGGATGAAGTGAATAAATGCACCATTGTTGCCAACAGGTAAATCCTCTATTTCCAGAGTTGAGCCACATGGTGCTTTATTCTGTCATTTGTCTGAGAGGTGAGTGAGGGCTATTTCCTCTGAGGGACAGAGAGCCAAAATAGACACATTCATGCGGTTCCTTTTGTTTGGTTGTGGATATATATGACATATTTAAGACTTAAGACAGTATTCAGGGCAGACTGAACTTCCAGTTGTGGAATGAGGCTATTTTTTAGTCTACCCTCTGCTTGGCTCCAGTGCGGGCTCTTCTCTCTTATTCCATGGGTAAGAGCGTACCGCTTTGTTAGGTGGACAGCCAGGCCAGGAAACTTTGAATCTCCATATTACATTCTAAAAATTTGTAATCTAGTAAAGTTAATCATTAACTTATATATATAATATAATATATAATTGCGCTGGTAAATAATATATGTGTGTGTGTACATTTACATACCTAAAAATAAGCTAATAAACTTGCTTTAAAGTCAGAATCTCAATAAATACAGTATTTACTCTGCACTCTTGGAAACTGGGCAGTAACATGCATATGAACTCACACTATGTTACACTCTTTAAATCAAAGATCAATTTTAAACATGGTCCCTCTTTAGGATATGTAACAGCTTTTAAGCACAGCACACTATAGATATGCATGAGTCAGGAAACCTACCCACAAACAGTAATGTTTCAATCTTTAGGATCTCACCAGTGTAGGGCTGGATCCTAACTCAGGCTGTGAATATTTTGCAAAGGCTACTAACCACAAATTAATATAGCTTATTATGGGCAAACGAATGAGAGAAGCCCTCCACTGTACACTGTATTTCTTTGGATTTTAAGCAGGAAGCGAGTTTATTAACTTGTTTTTAGAAATGCAGGTGTACGCGCGAATGTACTATTTACTTTCTGCACTCGGTACAGTGGAGGGTTTCTCTCACTCGTTTGCCCACCATAAGCTAAATTAATTTGTGATTAGTAGGGTTTTCACAAAATTCACAGCATATTGAGTTAGAAACCACACCCACACTGATAAAGTTCAGAAGATTTAAATAGTACGGTCTGTGGGTAGGTTATCTAACTCATGCATATAAATTCTGTGCTAATCCTCTAAATTTCAACATAGTAAGATCTCTGTGGCATGTAAAAATTAACCCCATACCATGAGGTTCCTTTAAGGACCCCCATGGCATTAAAAAAATGTACCCTAATTAACCCTAACTTAGTCACAATACACCTTTTGAGGGCCAGGGTGGGACTTCCCTGAACCCCACAAGCAAGGGCTCTTTGTGGCCCAAAGCAATAGCATCACAGGACCCTGAACTCATGGACTCTGTTTTTGGGACCCTAGCCCATGTGATTGCGAACTCCAGGGGCTATTATAAATGTACATGAGATGGACTGTGACAATTTGTCTTTCATTATGTGTAATGTAATGTTGGGCCTCATGTTCTGCTCATTTACCTGGATCGCCAAGAGCGTTGTCTGTGAGTATTCAGGCCTACTGGGCTCAGAATTGTGTGGTAATGTTTAGTGTTCAGGTTGTGGTAAAAACGTGCTAGGATATGACACTATTATGCCAAATTTCTTAACATAGTACCGACCTGTCTAGGGCATGTAATTGTAGAAAAATATATTATTCTTAAGAACTAGATAGTGACTTATCTAGTAATGTTATAATGTGTATAATCATGACTTGATTTATTACTGGTCTTTGTGGGGCCCTTTTTATGGGTTAGTGAATTTTTAACTCCCATGTCGCCAGAAGGACCAGATCCTAATTTACCGACCCAGACATCCTGAATACAAAAATAATTAACACCACCTTGTCAACCCTTACACTGGGCAGAACGGTTCATATAAACAATAGTTTGTAAAACAGGATGCTGGATTGTTAATTACTCCCCCTAGAGGTGTAAAAGGGGTGACCATAATAAACAAACAACGAACAGAGATAGGGGTATTGAGAGAGGATGTAGAATTGGGGAAAAGGTATTTAGACTTAATCTGTGTGTTTATTTATCCTGTTGAATCATATTGTATGTGGTGCACTATGTGTGACATATAATTTGTGTGCAGTACTGAAGCAGTGCATGTGTCAGTGTGACATGTACATTTAGTGCAAAAATGGAGCAGTGTGTGTAAGAAATATAAACGGTACAGGAATGGACAAGTGGAGACAACAGACAGTCCTGTATACATACTGGAGACAGCAGGGGGATGCTTCTCATTGACCCATTCCAGCTTCTGACCCATATATTAATTGTGTATGGGGGTCAGGTGTCTGAAGAGGTGATATTTTAGTGACTTGTTAGGAGATAAACCAAGTGGTAAAAGGAAAGACACCACAAAGACAATAAGGTATTTATAGCAAATGCATTATTCATATGAGAAATAATTGTCGGTAAAGAGAGAGGGGTATAAATAGGGAATATGTGATAAGTAAGGTTTGTGATAAGGAAGGATGACAGGTAGGAAGACAAAAGAAACAGAAAGTAGTAAGAAAGTAAAAGAGAGGTAGAAAGGCAGGATAAATGGAAATGTAAGAAAACAGTAGAGAAAGGGGTAGGACGACAGGAAAGAGAGAGGCAAAAAGAAAGACGAAGACAAGAGATAGAGGTAGGAAAGCAGGATCAAATAGAAAAGTAGCAAGGCAGGATAAAGGGGAATGTAGGGGAAGAAAGGGGAAGGTAGAGACAGAATAAAAAGAAAAAGGGAAAGACATGAGAGTAAAAAGGCAAGTGAGGGAAAGGAAAGGTAGAGACAGCATAGAGGAAGGGAAAGTTACAGAGATGGAGATAGAAAGGGAAAGTGAGGGAGATAAAACGCATAGGTAACTCGAGGAAACAAAGAAAAAGGAAAGATGAGAGGAAACAGTGAAGAGAGGGAGAGAAGAGGGAAGGCAAGTTAGGAAGAGATTTATGACAAGCTCGGGAAATGTTGGAAGAGTTGAATAAGGGGAGAGGAAAAGGTAAGGAGAGAAAAAAAAGTAGAAAGGAGTGTCAGGGAAAGGTAAGACGAGAGCAGGGAGAGATAATTAAATGGAGAGGTGGGAAGAATTAGGTAGAATGGAGAGAAAGGAGAAATGTGTAATGTCAGGAGAAAGGGTAGAAAGAGATAGATCGATAGATAGATAGATAGAAAGATAGATAGATAGACATTTGAGTCATTTATAAATGCAACCACAGAATTATCCTATTAGTGCTTTGTGACTTCTGACCTTTGACCTGACTTCAGCACACAGAGCAGTATCAGAGAAGATGCAGCCATGCAGGAGGAGCGCACATCACATAACAAGATAACTGAGAGGCACATGGAAGAGAGACAGGAGAGGGTGCAGGAGGGGGAGGACAGAGAAGGGACAGATGGAGGAGGAGAGAGACTAAAAATAGGAGCCAAAGAGAGCAAAAAAACAAGCAGAAGAAATACAGAGAAGAGGAGAGGGGTGAATGGAGATAGAGAGTGGGAGGAGAGTGATGGAGAAAGAGGAAGATTAGGAGATATGGTGGGGAAGAGAAGGAGGGTGGGACAGGTGGAGAAGAGGAGGAGCATAGAAAGACGTGGGAGAGATGCAGGGGAAAGAGGTGAAGAAAGGAAGGTGATGAGAGAGGGATGTAGAAGACGGATGTGAGAGTGAAGCAGGGAAGATTCAGACACAATGAAGGGAAAAGGAGTGTGAGGAGAGAGATCAATGAAGATGAAGAGATGGGGAGACTAGCAGAAAAACAAATAGTCAGAAACAGATGATAAAAGAGAAAGGAGGGGGAGAAATGTAGAGATGAATATGAAGTGAGACATAATAAACATGAGAAAGGTGTATGGAGTTAATGAACCACAGTTGTGCCCTAGCAAGAGGAGCTAGTGGCTTTAATTATGCACTTATCAGTATTACAATTCCTATTCACTGATTTTATAATAGCAATTTTAGATTCACTTTCAATTATTACATTTTCAATGAATGGGGAACAAGTCTAAAGTGCTTTAAGAACAATCTGATTAAATACGATGCCAAACAATCGTCCATGCGCTGTGCCCACAGCATAAGCTCTTCGCCAGGAGAAGTCTTTAATACAGCACCACCTGCTAGAAAAAGAAGTCTCCTTCCACTGAGCTGTTAGTGGGTGTAAGAGACAGTAGCTGAGTTTGATCTTTGAACATAAGTTTATTATTAAATATTGTACAATGAAAAAAATATGATGAAAACTTTGAGTTTGAAAACCTTGAATAATAAAGCTAGTTTTTATTTAGAAAAAAATAAATAAATGTAGTGGCCCAGATGGAACCTGGATGCATCCATGATATATATGGGGAAATTGTGTTTGTGATAGGGCATTTACATTTCTGGAGAGCTGTAGTTGCATTTCCTGAAGCAAGGGGCATGTGAGGGGATGGGCTGAGGTTTTACTTTCAATTGTATCCAATTATCAAACAAAGGCACTGGACTTATTTTTGTCCTCTCCTCCACTGTCACACACTTCCTCTTCATCCATCTCTCTGGATGTGATGAATTGCTTACAGAATGTTCAAAAATTCAGATTTTCCCCAAAAATGTTTTATGTCCATGGCTTAGACAGCTGTAGATGTTGTTAGTTTGGTAGATATCTGACAAATAAGTGCATTTTTTGAACTATGTATTAGGAAGGGTATAGAAGCAAGGGAAGCAAATATAATTCTGCCACTATACAAATCTCTAGTACTCCCTCATTTGGAATATGGAGTACAATTATGGCCACCACTTCATAAAAAAGATATTTTAGAGCTGGAAAAAATACAGAGAAGGGCAACAAAACTAATAAGGGGAATGGAGGGGCTAAGTTATGAAGAAAGACTAACCAAATTAAACTTATTTTCGCTATAAAAAAGGCATCTACGAGGGGATATGATTACCTTATATAAATACATCCAGGGTCAATATAAGGCTTTGTCAAGTGAACTTTTTGTAGCAAGAGATTTTCAACTGACAAGAGGACATCCCTTGAGGTTAGAGGAAAATTTCACCTTAAACAAAGAAAATGGTTCTTCACAGTTAGGGTGGTTAAACTGTGGAATTCTCTACCAAAGGAGGTGGTAACAGCGAATTCGATAGATAACTTCAAAAAGGGGTTAGATATATTTTTGAATAAAGAGGGCATTCAAGGCTATCCTAGATAACCAGCGAAGGAATATTGATCCAGGGAGAAATTTGATCGCCAGTTTCTGGGGTCAGGAATGAATTTTGCTTTTTTTTTTCTTATGAGACAATTGGCAAAGTTTCAATGGTTTTTTTTTCTGTTTGCCTTCCTCTGGATCAATTAACAATTAATAATAAATAGTGCACATTAAAAAGATCAATAGAGATCTAAAAAGGTTGAACTTGAGGCACTAACTCTTTATTCATCCTCCAATACTATACTATTAATAATTATTTAATCAACAAATTAATTAATAACTAATCCGCATATTGCAGATCAGAGGAGATCTTCACAGGTTGAACTTGATGGACTGAAAGTCTTTTTTCAACCTTAATTACTATGGCCCTCATTCAATTGCAAGTTTTTAGTTAGTAAACATCTATCCAAAAGCAAGGTTTTCACTAACTAAAAACATCTTTAAAAAAAATATGCTATGTGCTTATTTAGAGCCCTATTCAATTGGCCAAAGCGCAATTGAATGAGGCCCTATGTAACTATGTAACTGCAGTGGTCCATTAAATATGACGTTTATTAAAACATAAAGCTCTTGGTATTAGTGCATTACAGTTGTCCTTTAAAGGAGATTGCGGGTAATATGTTTGGGAAGAAAAGGAGGAAGACAGAACTGAAACATGTGATGCCCATACAGAGAAGGATGGAGAGAGGTAGATTAAGGAGCAGTGCAGACGAGTAACAGAGACAGTACAAGTCTAACAAAATGTACTCAAGCACAGTGGTTATTGTATGCAGAGTATTGCACCACAATCAATGCAGTGCTCTGCATATACCCCTGAACAGCTACACCTGAGAGAAACCCAATTTTCCCCAAACTTGAGCAGTTGCATGGTGCATGGCATGCTGGGATATGTAGTCATGCTGATGGGTGAATGGCACACTGAACCTAGTGCTTCTTTCTGTTTATTGGAAGTTAACATTTATAAAAGTATAGAAGGATAAAGAAAAGAGAAAGAAGTCAACAATAAAACCAGTGGTGGTGATAGTCAAAAGGAAAAGAGAAAGAAAAGATTGGAAAGTAGACATAGAGTGGGTTATTTACCAAATAACTTAAAGGGCAAGTTCCACCTGAAATGTATTTTCTTATTAAAGATCACTTAAAGAAAATGTAAAAGTTTTGTAACTTACCTAGTTTCCCAGATACTTTTCCATGTTTATGAACAGCAGCCATTTAAGCTTTATTTTTGTCACTTATACATGAACTAACTGGGTCAACGTTTCAAGAGCCAATTCAAGAAACAATCACGGTACAGCTGAGCTCTAAGCAGCGGCCGTTACATTCATGTTCTGTGTTCTTTAGATATTGTAGGCAACTACTAAACATTTACACATATATTTGAACTTCTATAAGTGATCTCTTTCATATAAAAACAACTTGGGTTTAGGTGAAACTCTCTCTTTAAAATTAAGTGAGCAACTAGACTTCCTATGTTATTCTTTGGAGCTAGTGAAATGTAATGGTTTTCACACTATTGTAGAATAACATAGCAAATTCATTTTATAAATAACCATCAGTTTGTACTACAACATTTAGGGTAAGAATAAAGTCAAGAAATGAACAGTAGTGAGAGTAGGATGTGCATAGGATTATATAAACAGATAGATACACTGCCCATAAAAAGTTAACTGCTGCACCCTTTTCATGCCCACCTGAGTGCCCCCAACCCCTCATTGATGTACATTGGAGGCTTGCAGTCCCCATGCACAGTGTCTCCAGAATGGAATGGTATAGGGAGTTGAAGGGTGCAGTGCACACGTGCGTTACTCTTGATCTGGCCCCCCATGCCATGGCACCCTCTCGCCCGTGTGGATACTGACCTTCAGGTCCCTGTGCACAATGTCACAGGAATGTGTGAAACAAACACTTTCTAATATCTGATGGATACAGTGACTGTAAAACAAAACCAGCAGACATAGGGCACAGAGGGGCAAGGGAAGTAGGAAAGGTAATAGTGTGCACAGAGGAGAGGAGACAAAGGGCACAAAGGAGCAACATGAGGTAAGAAAGATAATAGCATCCAGAGAAAAGTGGAGATGGGGGTACAGAGGGGCAACGGATATACAAAAGGTAATGGTTAGCAAATAGTAGCAGGGGCACAGAGGAAACATAGATAAAAAAGGTAATAGTGGGCATTTAGGAGGGACAATAGAGGTAAAAGAGGTAATAATGTGCACAGAGGAGACAGTCAAAGAGGGAAAATGGAGGTAACAAAGGTAAAAGTGTGCACAGAGGAAAGAAGACAGGGAACAGAGTGGCAATGAAATGCAATGGCGTCCGCAGAAGAGAAGGAACGGGGAAAATAAGGGTAACGTAATGTAAGAAATGTAATAGCAGGCACAGAAGAGAGACGAGGAGAAACAGGAAAAGAAAGGAAATGGCACAAAGGAGAAGCGATGGAGCAGAGCAAAATAGGAAGTATAGAAAGGTAATATTGTGCACAGAAAAAGCAAAATAAACGGTACATAGGGGCAACACGCAGTATATAAAAAGATAATGTCATGCATAAAAGAGGAAAAGGGGAAAGGGAAACAAAAAGTAGGCACAATGTGGTTAGGGCAGCAAAGATCACAAACATTTAGAGAGAGCAAAAAGAAAGAGATGGCAAGCATAAAAAAATCAATGATGAAACATAGGATGGACCATGATAGGGGCATACAAAGGGTACACATAAATATGGATAAAAAGTGATGAAGAGGAGGGGAAACAGTGAGGGTGGAACAGATCAGGGGCATACAGGGCAGGATATTCATTCAAAGGCAGCAGGCAATAATAGGAAGCAGATTTGTGGGATAATTCATTTGGTACCCACCCCAAGAGAAGGGTATAGAAGGAGACATCAGATCAGAACAAAAAACAAACAGACAAGGAGAGATTGAGAAAAGGGAAGAAGGGACAAGAGGAGAGAAACAGTGTCTTAACATCACAAAACATCACATTAGAGAGAAGGCAGCATGCAGGACTGTACAGTGACACATAATTAATATCCTACAGATAAGTCCCAGCAGAAGCTTTGGTAAAGTCCCCTTTATCTCTATTTCCCCAAAATTAGATTGGCCAGGTAATGTAAACCCTGCAGCAGCAAACATTCAGATCTATATAGTAAGAGGTGCTGCACTCTGACATGGGTGGCTCAGTGAAAGATTTGCCCAAACCTCTAGGCACATGCCTCTGAAAGCTCGATAAAGAATCTTTTTTTCGAGTGTAAGGTGTTCTGTTCAGTAGAGACTTCCCAAAATATTTGTGAATTTAGCAATGTTTGTTTCGAGACTTTTTCCATACATTTACCAGAAATACCCATAATTCCCTGAACCTATTGTATACTAGTGTTTCTCTCCTCCTTTTTTTTAAAAAGAAATGTTTTAAATCATGGATGTAATGTACTTATATGTATTGTTTATAACTCATTAATCTATTATGGCGGTGACTAGGGGAGTGGCAGGGGCAGGAAGAAGCAGGAGGGGTATTTGGGGGTGGTAGAATACCCACCTTGCATCTGCTTCACTGTAATATTCTCGTGCCACTATATCCTCAAACAATTCTCCGCCTGTGACCCTATAAAAAAGAAAGGCGGGGGACAAAAAAGAGGAAACAGGGAACACAATGAAATATTTTAACATCTTGTCAAGCAGATATTAGAACAAGAAACAGAATTAAGAAATGCAGCATAGTTGTGAAAAATAAATAAAAGTAAAGATCTTCAACCTAAGACTAATTGCATGGAGGGGGTTAAAGGGACTCAGTCATCCCCAAATCAAATTATATTTTAAAGTTGTTCTTAAAGAGTTTAAAATTGTTGTGACTAAATATAGTACTAGCCATTTTAGTAAACCAATCCAAAGATATTTAGCATTGTTTTGTGGCATCATTGTGCACATGAATGGCTCCTGAATACAAATTATATGTGCTGATTATAAACATGGTGTGTTTGTTTCTGTGGTGGCAAATCAATGTGCCCCAATGTTATCATATAGTTAGATACCCTACCTCAACCTTATTAAACACTGTAAGCTACAAACTAGCATATATAGACAAATATTAGCTTAAAAAAAGCTACACAACCAGTGCTGAATATCTCCAGAATTATTCACAGTAGAGATGTTTTTTATTGCTCTTTAAAAGGTAACGTTTAAATTGCTGGTCAAAATCATGGCGGACAGAATCTCAAACT
This sequence comes from Discoglossus pictus, assembly GCA_027410445.1. Lineage (NCBI taxonomy): Eukaryota > Metazoa > Chordata > Amphibia > Anura > Alytidae > Discoglossus > Discoglossus pictus. The sequence goes on from CM050167.1 coordinate 103,459,340, forward strand.
TTCTTCTAGATTTAATCCATAAGGATCAAATTGGCTCTGTTCCTTATAGGCAAACGGCAGATAACATATTGAGGACATTAAATGTTGTACATTTAGCAAAGCAAGACAAGGTTCCGTTATGTGTTCTGGCGTTGGATATGGAGAAGGCCTTTGATACTCTCGAGTGGCCTTACCTATATGCAATGTTTGCTAAATTTGGTTTTACAGGGAGATTCACCAACTCACTCAGATCCTTCTATGATCTACCGCAGGTCAATGTAAAACTACCCAGGTCAAACAATATTAATATTCAAATTCCCTTGTCCCCGCTGCTATTTGCTCTGCCCTTGGCTCAGGCTATTCGGTGCAACACTGAAATCTCGGGTCTTAAAGTGGACTTGCACCACCTAAAATGCTCATTCTTTGTGGATGACCTCCTCTGTACTTTAACTGATCCTATGATTTCTATACCAGCCTTATTATCCTCCCTTGCAGAGTTTTGGGTTCTGTCGGGCCTACAAATTAATATGGAAAAGACAGAGGCGTTTTGGGGTGGGTATATCACAACTAGATTTGGAAGCTTTGAAACACACATATGGATTTTTGTTGCCAAAAAAACTTTATTAAATATCTTGGAGTTAAAATCATGGGGAAGTTACCAGGTCTCTATAATGCCAATGTTCCCCCTTTATTTAAAAAGATTATGGAGGATATACAAAACTGGTCTAGGCTCAACATCCCGTGATCAGGACGTATAGCCACGGTGAAAATGAACATTTTGCCGAAAATATTATACTTGTTCAGAACCCTTCTCATTCCAATAGATTTGAAAGAACTTGACAGGTTGCAAAACAAAATATTTAAATGTATCTGGCGTGATAGACCCCCTCGGATAGCGAGCGAGATTATGTTTAAGCATAGGACCTCTCCTGCCCAAATCTTCGGCTATATTTGTGAGCTGCTCAGCTAGCATTTATTCCGGTTGCTCATTCGATCAAACACCAACTACTCTGGATTTTTGTGGAAAATCGGCAATTAAAACCACATACATGGGACACTTTGATATGGGATCCACACTCTCCATGGATCAAACAACACCAATCGAATCCTATGATTAACTACTCCACTCTGGGTACTTGGGTCTGGGCTAAATCTATAAAACACTTAGCCCCATTACTCTCACCTCTGACATCTTTAAAGTCTTTTCCTGCTTTTGAAACCACTATGGGATCCAACTCTAAACAATGGTGGCTTACCAGCTTGCTGGGCAGAGTGGGTTACTGGTTTTCTAATGATACAATTATTACCCACGAGCAACTCATAGCCCAATATCATATGCCAGACAATGAAATTTGGAACTATAGGAGACTTAACCATTGGCTTTTATCTCTAATTCAGGACACTGGAAGAAGGGACAAGAGGTTAACAATACTTGGTTAACGAGCATATGTAAGAATTTGCCCACTACAAAAGGTTTCCTAAGCTCCCTATACTCCTTTTTTAATGATTCACAAAATAGCCAAATAACAACAACTAAGAAGACTAAATGGGAACGGGATCTTGGCAGGGAACTAGATTGTACAACATGGAAGGAGATTTGCTCTAGTCTAATGAGGCGATCCTTTACATATAGTTTATTGGAAATAACGGTCAAGATATTACACAACTTTGTTAATGAATACATTTAATCCACATCTTAGTGAGAACTGTTTTAGAGTATGGCCAATCTAGGGGGAACTGACTTCCTTCATATTTGGTGGACGTGCCCGCTGGTGCAAGGATTATGGGAGGAACTGATTAGCTTATTTTCACAAATAGTTAATATCCCTTTAGTACCACAATTGAGATGTGTCTTTTAGGGCTACATGTAGACAACCTATCCGGACACCAGAATAAACTTTGGCAATACTTTGCTTTGCAGTAAAGCATAATATTGCTAAAAATTGGGAATCCCCTACGCTGACCCCCACTGAGGTCATTTTAAAAATAAACTATATTATGATCAACGAAAATCGACACACATATTGCTGAACACATATGCCCAGTTTCTTACAACATGAAACCCTTGGCACGCTTTTGCCCATAGCATTCCAATATAGCTACTGGCTAGTGGAATGGATAATGCTGTTGATCTGGAGTTGCTAAGTTCGAGGGGGGGGGGGGGGGGGGGGGGACCTGGACAATTGCATTCTTATCACTTTTAGGCTGTTTCAATAGGAGAGTTTGACAGATTATTTTTCCCCTTCCCTTCCTTTCCCTTTGTTTATTTTTGATTTATTTTTGATTTTGTTTATCTGTTGGAACACCAGATCTTTATTTTTGTATGACTCCACATTACTGGACAATTTATTGGCGTATTGTTTACCTTCTGACCTGCTATTTCTTTTGGTATTGCTGCAACTTTGTCTTTAATAAAAAGATTGAAAAAAAAAAACGAGAAAGAAACGTATTGTTTATGTGACTTTAAAGTTCTGTCATTAAGTGTATGTCAGACATTTTTATCATTTTATAGAACAATTTCCTGCATTGCTTCATAAAGAAAAACCATGTACCTCCAAATAAACATTAAAACAACTTCTCCAAAGTCCTCCTATTGCTTCATATGAAAAAATGTATTTTCGCCGTTCCTATTTCCCAAAATAAGCATAACCCCCATAGCTTCCCTTGTTGAGCTAGATAATTTCACAAAAAAACCCATAAAATTCTTCCATATAATCTCTACATTTAACTTATCTTAATGATCCATAAATCAAATTACTATACATTGTCATGCTGCTCCTATATCTTTTCTTTCTTTTGTTCCTAAATATATATATTCATTATATGTACCTACTATTTATACTGTATGTATACATATACATTATATATTACATAGTACACTATAATTGTTTAATTAAGTAGTGTTTTTCTTCTAGGGAGATGGATCACACTAACAGCTGACTAAAGGTTCCCCAGTTATTTTGTAAGTGGCTCCTGCACAGTTATATGAATGGCTCCATTCCCAACATTGACATCATCTTTCCATGTTCTTTTTGGAAAATCAGCTACACAAGATGGAAGAGGATCTCTGTAAGGGAGAATGCAAGGGGGAAATGGTTGCCCCTATACTTATGGAATATGATTGGCAAATTAAAGCAAATAAGCCTAAAATAGTTTAATTTTGATACAATGTAAAACAATTTCCAGCGTTCAGTAGTCCTTTAATGGCACTCTTAAGGCAATTTTTGTCATGTTTGACAGCTGTGACCTAAAAGTTCACAATATCAGTGTCTACAAGCAGAAGGTGACATACTGTGTGTTTACATTATATTGGTAGTGTGAAGGCCCACCATTGTAGGTGTATCCTTAGGTAACAATCAGCGGCGGAGCGAAAGAATGGAGGACCCTGGTGCAAATAAAAATGTTGGCCCCCTTCAGGGGGTTGTAAAAAATGTTGCGCTGGGCCCCGCTGGGACCAAATCACTCAGTGCTCCTGCCTGTGCAAAGCTCCTCTGCCTGCAGCATAGCTCCATGGCGCACACGCTCCACTTTCCTGCAGCATCCTCCACAGATATATATGTACAAATATATATACACATATATACACATTTATAAGCATCACCCGCACACAGCAGCCATACTTCTTAGCATGCATCCCTACATAGCAACCAGTTCTTGTCAGCATCCATCTTCAGTAGAAATGCTGTTTTTTAAACAGGCATACAAACATTTCAGGCTGAGGGTGGCGTGTGTGGTCAAGGAGGCATGGGGGAAGGGGGGGGGGGGGTTCCCAGTGGGGCCTTACTGGATTGGGCTTGGGTTAGAGGCCCCAGGGGGCCCCTACACTCCAGAAAAAAAAATAAAATGGCAATTTTTTTTTTAATACACAGATCCGCCCCTGGTCACATTTGTAAAATATAGCAGTGGCACCCTATATGAGAGAGAACAGGGGGAAGAGGGGGTTTTACATAAGAACTGGTTACTCTGGAGGCTTCTTAAAAGTAAGTGAGTGTACATGTTATATGAGATGGATAAAATTAAGTCACCTGGTTAAAACACTTTTATATAAAAATACAGAAAGAGTCCATTCAAATGTACAAAAAGTTCCCTCTATAACTTCTTCTATTGCACGGCATAACAAATGCTTCATATAACTGCCCCCTATATTTCCTCCTATCATTCCATATAAGGAGTCTCTATAGTCACTCCTATCACTCCATATAAGTTCCCCATATAGGTAAACAGGAAAGCAGATAATGAGCAATTAAGATATCAAATATAGAAATTTAGTGAGTGTGGGAATAGAAATATAGATTCAAATATATAATGTATGCAGAGGTGTAAAGAGGAAATACAGTAAGAACTATTATGGGAATACAGAGGAGCGGCAGCAAGTACTGTGCCAGAGAGTGAGGCAGCTTCTGATGGGAGTATAGAGGGAGAATATGCTGTCAGTACTGGGGCAGAGAAGAGATAAAGAGAGCGATAGGCATATAGAGGGGGATGCAGCCTGTAATGGGGCAGAGAGTGATAGGCATATAGAGGGGGATGCAGCCTGTAATGGGGCAGAGAGTGATAGGCATATAGAGGGGGATGCAGCCTGTACTGGGGCAGAAAGTGATGGGCATATAGAGGGGGATGCAGCCTGTAATGGGGCAGAGAGTGATAGGCATATAGAGGGGGATGCAGGCTGTACTGGGGCAGAAAGTGATGGGCGTATAGAGGGGAGTGCAGCCTGTACTGGGGCAGAGAGTGATGGGCGTATAGAGGGGAGTGCAGCCTGTACTGGGTCAGAGAGTGATGGGCGTATAGAGGGGAGTGCAGCCTGTACTGGGGCAGAGAGTGATGGGCGTATAGAGGGGGATGCAGCCTGTACTGGGGCAGAGAGTGATGGGCGTATAGAGGGGAGTGCAGCCTGTACTGGGGCAGAGAGTGATAGGCATATAGAGGGGGATGCAGCCTGTACTGGGGCAGAGAGTGATGGGCGTATAGAGGGGGATGCAGCCTGTACTGGGGCAGAGAGTGATAGGCATATAGAGGGGGATGCAGCCTGTACTGGGGCAGAGAGTGATAGGCATATAGAGGGGGATGCAGCCTGTAATGGGGCAGAGAGTGATAGGCATATAGAGGGGGATGCAGGCTGTACTGGGGCAGAAAGTGATGGGCATATAGAGGAGGATGCAGGCTGTACTGGGGCAGAAAGTGATGGGCGTATAGAGGGGAGTGCAGCCTGTACTGGGGCAGAGAGTGATGGGCGTATAGAGGGGAGTGCAGCCTGTACTGGGGCAGAGAGTGATGGGCGTATAGAGGGGAGTGCAGCCTGTACTGGGTCAGAGAGTGATGGGCGTATAGAGGGGAGTGCAGCCTGTACTGGGGCAGAGAGTGATGGGCGTATAGTGGGGGATGCAGCCTGTACTGGGGCAGAGAGTGATGGGCGTATAGAGGGGGATGCAGCCTGTACTGGGTCAGAGAGTGATGGGCGTATAGAGGGGAGTGCAGCCTGTACTGGGGATGAGAGTGATGGGCGTATAGTGGGGGATGCAGCCTGTGCTGGGGCAGAAAGTGATGGGCATATAGAGGAGGATGCAGGCTGTACTGGGGCAGAAAGTGATGGGAGTATAGAGGGGGATGCAGCCTGTACTGGGGCAGAGAGTGATGGGCATATAGAGGGGGATGCAGCCTGTACTGGGGCAGAGAGTGATCGGCGTATAGAGGGGGATGCAGACTTTACTGGGGCAGAGAGTGATGGGCGTATAGTGGGGGATGCAGACTGTACTGGGGCAGAGAGTGATGGGCGTAAAGAGGGGGATGCAGACTGTACTGGGGCAGAGAGTGATGGGGGTATAGAGGGGGATGCAGCCTGTACTGGTGCAGAAAATGATGGGCGTATAGAGGGGGATTCAGACTGTACTGGGGCAGAGAGTGATGGGGGTATAGTGGGGGATGCAGACTGTACTGGGGCAGAGAGTGATGGGCGTATAGAGGGGTATGCAGACTGTACTGGTGCAGAGAGTGATGGGCGTATAGAGGGGGATGCAGCCTGTACTGGTGCAGAAAATGATGGGCGTATAGAGGGGGATTCAGACTGTACTGGGTCAGAGAGTGATAGGCATATAGAGGGGGATGCAGCCTGTAATGGGGCAGAGAGTGATAGGCATATAGAGGGGGATGCAGCCTGTAATGGGGCAGAGAGTGATGGGCGTATAGAGGGGGATGCAGCCTGTACTGGGGCAGAGAGTGATGGGGGTATAGAGGGGGATGCAGCCTGTACTGGGGCAGAAAGTGATGGGCGTATAGAGGGGGATGCAGCCTGTACTGGGGCAGAGAGTGATGGGCGTATAGTGGGGGATGCAGACTGTACTGGGGCAGAGAGTGATGGGCGTATAGAGGGGAGTGCAGCCTGTACTGGTGCAGAAAGTGATGGGCGTATAGAGGGGGATGCAGCCTGTACTGGGGCAGAGAGTGATGGGCGTATAGAGGGGTATGCAGACTGTACTGGGGCAGAGAGTGATGGGCGTATAGAGGGGGATGCAGCCTGTACTGGGGCAGAGAGTGATGGGGGTATAGAGGGGGATGCAGCCTGTACTGGGGCAGAGAGTGATGGGCGTATAGAGGGGTATGCAGACTGTACTGGGTCAGAGAGTGATGGGCGTATAGAGGGGTATGCAGACTGTACTGGGGCAGAGAGTGATGGGGGTATAGAGGGGGATGCAGCCTGTATTGGTGCAGAAAGTGATGGGCGTATAGAGGGGGATTCAGACTGTACTGGTGCAGAAAGTGATGGGCGTATAGAGGGGGATTCAGACTGTACTGGGGCAGAGAGTGATGGGCGTATAGAGGGGGATGCAGCCTGTACTGGGGCAGAGAGTGATGGGCGTATAGAGGGGGATGCAGACTTTACTGGGGCAGAGAGTGATGGGCGTATAGTGGGGGATGCAGACTGTACTGGGGCAGAGAGTGATGGGCGTAAAGAGGGGGATGCAGACTGTACTGGGGCAGAGAGTGATGGGCATATAGAGGGGGATGCAGCCTGTACTGGGGCAGAAAATGATGGGCGTATAGAGGGGGATTCAGACTGTACTGGGGCAGAGAGTGATGGGCGTATAGAGGGGTATGCAGACTGTACTGGGGCAGAGAGTGATGGGGGTATAGTGGGGGATGCAGACTGTACTGGGGCAGAGAGTGATGGGCGTATAGAGGGGTATGCAGACTGTACTGGTGCAGAGAGTGATGGGCGTATAGAGGGGGATGCAGCCTGTACTGGTGCAGAAAATGATGGGCGTATAGAGGGGGATTCAGACTGTACTGGGTCAGAGAGTGATAGGCATATAGAGGGGGATGCAGCCTGTACTGGGGCAGAGAGTGATGGGGGTATAGAGGAGGATGCAGGCTGTACTGGGGCAGAAAGTGATGGGCGTATAGAGGGGTATGCAGACTGTACTGGTGCAGAGAGTGATGGGCGTATAGAGGGGGATGCAGCCTGTACTGGTGCAGAAAATGATGGGCGTATAGAGGGGGATTCAGACTGTACTGGGTCAGAGAGTGATAGGCATATAGAGGGGGATGCAGCCTGTAATGGGGCAGAGAGTGATAGGCATATAGAGGGGGATGCAGCCTGTAATGGGGCAGAGAGTGATAGGCATATAGAGGGGGATGCAGCCTGTAATGGGGCAGAGAGTGATGGGCGTATAGAGGGGGATGCAGCCTGTACCGGTGCAGAAAGTGATGGGCGTATAGAGGGGGATGCAGCCTGTACTGGGGCAGAGAGTGATGGGGGTATAGAGGGGGATGCAGCCTGTACCGGTGCAGAAAGTGATGGGCGTATAGAGGGGGATGCAGCCTGTACTGGGGCAGAGAGTGATGGGCGTATAGAGGGGAGTGCAGCCTGTACTGGTGCAGAGAGTGATGGGCGTATAGAGGGGGATGCAGCCTGTACTGGGGCAGAAAGTGATGGGCGTATAGAGGGGTATGCAGACTGTACTGGGGCAGAGAGTGATGGGGGTATAGAGGGGGATGCAGCCTGTACTGGTGCAGAAAGTGATGGGCGTATAGAGGGGGATTCAGACTGTACTGGTGCAGAAAGTGATGGGCGTATAGAGGGGGATTCAGACTGTACTGGGGCAGAGAGTGATGGGCGTATAGAGGGGGATGCAGCCTGTACTGGTGCAGAGAGTGATGGGCGTATAGAGGGGGATGCAGCCTGTACTGGTGCAGAAAGTGATGGGCGTATAGAGGGGGATGCAGCCTGTACTGGGGCAGAGAGTGATGGGGGTATAGAGGGGTATGCAGACTGTACTGGGGCAGAGAGTGATGGGCATATAGAGGGGGATGCAGCCTGTACTGGTGCAGAAAGTGATGGGCGTATAGTGGGGGATGCAGACTGTACTGGGGCAGAGAGTGATGGGCGTATAGAGGGGGATTCAGACTGTACTGGGGCAGAGAGTGATGGGCGTATAGAGGGGGATGCAGCCTGTACTGGTGCAGAAAGTGATGGGCGTATAGAGGGGGATTCAGACTGTACTGGGGCAGAGAGTGATGGGCATATAGAGGGGGATGCAGCCTGTACTGGTGCAGAAAGTGATGGGCGTATAGAGGGGGATTCAGACTGTACTGGGGCAGAGAGTGATGGGCGTATAGAGGGGGATGCAGCCTGTACTGGTGCAGAAAGTGATGGGCGTATAGAGGGGGATTCAGACTGTACTGGGGCAGAGAGTGATGGGCGTATAGAGGGGGATGCAGCCTGTACTGGTGCAGAAAGTGATGGGCGTATAGAGGGGGATGCAGCCTGTACTGGGGCAGAGAGTGATGGGCGTATAGAGGGGTATGCAGCCTGTACTGGGGCAGAGAGTGATGGGCGTATAGTGGGGTATGCAGACTGTACTGGGGCAGAGAGTGATGGGCATATAGAGGAATGTAGCCAGTACTAGGTTTGGGCGTCAGGGGTGTAGGAACCAAAATAATTATTGGGGGGGGGGGGGATACTGCTCACTTGATACATAGGACACTTAACAGCTTCTAAACGCATACATACATACAATGAATAATCTGAGGTGGATTTGTCTCCCTTATCCCCCCCCCCCAGTTCTTACACCGATGATGGGCATATAGAGGGGGATTCAGCCTGTACTGGAGCAGAGAGTGATGGGCGAATAGAGGAATGCAGCCAGTATTAGGTTTTAGAGAGAGATAAAGAGAGCTATGGAAGTCAGGGGTGTAGGAACCACAATAATTCTAGGGGGGGGGGTACAACTAACTTGATACATAGGACACTTAACAGATTCTATACGGATACATACACACAATGAGAAATCTGGGGGGGATTTGTCTCCCTCATCCCCCCCAGTTCCTACACCCATGATGGGCATATAGAGGGGAAAGCAGCTTGTACTGGGGCAGAGAGTGATGGGCATATAGAGGGGATGCAGCCAGTGCTAGGGCTTAGAGAGGGATAAAGAGAGTGATGGGCGTATAGAGGGGAGTGCAGCCGGTACTGGGGCAGAGAGTGATGGGCATATAGAGGGGATGCAGCCAGTGCTAGGGCTTAGAGAGGGATAAAGAGAGTGATGGGCGTATAGAGGGGAGTGCAGCCGGTACTGGGGCAGAGAGTGATGGGCATATAGAGGGGATGCAGCCAGTGCTAGGGCTTAGAGAGGGATAAAGAGAGTGATGGGCGTATAGAGGGGAGTGCAGCCTGTACTGGGGCAGAGAGTGAAGGGCATATAGAGGGGATGCAGCCAGTGCTAGGGCTTAGAGAGGGATAAAGAGAGTGATGGGCGTATAGAGGGGAGTGCAGCCTGTACTGGGGCAGAGAGTGATGGGCATATAGAGGGGATGCAGCCAGTGCTAGGGCTTAGAGAGGGATAAAGAGAGTGATGGGCGTATAGAGGGGAGTGCAGCCGGTACTGGGGCAGAGAGTGATGGGCATAAACAACACAGAAAGACTGCCTTTGAGTAAAGTGAATCATTTGCTGTCAGTTCTGGTCAAACTTCCCTATATATAAACATGTAATGGCACGGTTGGCATTATCAGCAAGTGAGGCTGTGCTATAGATAGGAACTCAGGTTATGAATAAAATGGGCTCTCTCAGGTGGTGTAGATTGTGGCATTTCTACCAAAATACTGAGGCTTTGTATCTTTAAAAAAAAAAAAAAAAAAAACTATACATTGGAAAACTCTGAGTTTAAATAAGAGCATAATTAGGCAGGGAAGTAAGTTTTTAATTACATGCCCCGGAGGTATTCAGGATAATTTGTGCGTGACAAAGGCGTTTACATTTCAGGAGGAGCAGAGCTGACATGAATTATTGCAAGCTGGGCATTTGCTGGGGAAGGGAGTAGGTGTTGTATTCTAAAAGTTATAGGACATATTCTTCCCTCCATTGATAGATTAGATAAACAACACCCTTCAGGATCCAAACTATCAGGAAATGATGAAATAAGACAAGATGGAAGCTGCTCTATATAAATAAAATCTTCAAAAGATTATAATTTTCTATAAAATGTGTTTTATATCCAGTTAAAACACTTGCTAATGCTGTTAGTGTTTTACAAACTGCACAGAAGTACACTAGTCCTTGAAGTGGAAAGAGACCAGGGCTCCTATAAAATTGCTACGATTTTAGAAATCGTAGCCCGTAAAGGAGCCCGCAAGAGATACGGCTATTAAATTAGCCTCTTTCAGCTACCCGAAAATGGGTTACAGGCGGAAAAACCCTGCGGGCTGTCGAAATCTGAACTCCATAAATGCTATTAAATTGCTACAATTCCCCAAAGACGCACTGGGGTTCAAACCCGTAAACGGCAAATGGAGTCAAAAATCCTACGGCTGCTATTGAGGACCTGCCCGTAGCACTGTAAAAGCAAATATAAACACAATACTGTATTTTAAATTAAGGGGGAAATTGATGTAAGGTATTAATATTAATATCATATTATCCTCAAGCCCACAGATCGTCAATAAAATTGTTATTTATTTTATGTTTAATTTATGTGTTATGTCAATCCTGGCAATCAACGTGTAAACACATATAACAGAACTCGCATGGACTAGAATATTATATTTATTATTTAGTTAATATTGCATTATTTCTGGTATGCAGGGTTCGCATCTCAGATTTCAAAAGCGTGAGTGATTGAAATCTAACCTCATGTTTTAGTGACGTAATCATGACGATCTCTTTTACTACTGGCTTCGTCTAAATCAGTAACCACGGGTTTGACTAATTGATCATGTTCACGCACAGGAATGGAACGTGCGGATGCATGGTTTACGGATTTGGATGTTGGCCACGTATGTTGAGGGCTTGTCTAATTTAATCGCTCTGTAACTCTGCCAAATTTCATGCCCTGCAGGCTTTGAATTTATTAGGGTCCCAAGTGATATGTGAGATCAGTGTGCAGAGGGATATCAGTGGAACTGAAAGATGGCATGTAGGTGCAGTAACAAAGTTATGTGTGAGATCGGTACAGGAATAGCAGAGAGACATTCCTGGCAAACACAAATCTATGTGTGTATGGGGTCTTACCGGAATAGGAGACTGCATAACAGAGGGGCTAGTGACAGAGTATTGTGTGTGTGGCCAGTACAGGAGGACTAGTAGGGAGGAGAAGTCACAGGGCTTTGTGTGTGGAATCAGAATTAGTAGAAAAGGTGCAGAACAAGATGAAGGTGTAGTGACCACACTGGACATATATACACAGTGCAGTTGTGTCAGAGCTTGTGTGAGGTCAGTACAGGAATAGCAGAGAGGAGAGAATAACGGAGGTGCAATTACAGCTCTGGATTTATGCAGGGTACAAGAACAGCTAGGAGGCTGTAGGACTTAATGGGGGTGTAGTGTGAGAGCAGTGGGTGATGTAAATACATTAAGAGACTGCCGAGTATAATGGATGTACAATAAGAAAATTGTCTGTGCAATCAGTACAAGAATAGCAGAAACAGGGTGCAGAGCTGTAATGGCATAAATGTATGTGCAGACAGTACAAGAATAGCAGAGAGGCAGCAGAATACAATGTAGTTGTAATGATAGAGCTATATGTGTAGTCAGTAAATGAATGTCATGAGTCTGCAAAATAGGACGAAGGTGCAGTGACAGATCAGTTTGTGCAGCCAGTACAGGAACAGCAAATAGGCTGCAGAATAAAATGGAGGTGTAGTGAAAGAGTAGTGTGTAGAGGAAGTACAGGAATAGCAGAGAGGCTGCAGAATAAGATGGAGGTGCAGTGAAAGAGTAGTGTGTAGAGACAGTACAGGAATAGCAGAGAGGCTGCAGAATAAGATGGAGGTGCAGTGAAAGAGTAGTGTGTAGAGGCAGTACAGGAATAGCAGAGAGGCTGCAGAATAAGATGGAGGTGCAGTGAATAGCAGCTACACTCATCTCTTGTCTTCATCTAACGCCCACAGAGCTGTAACACCAAACACAACCTGCTGTATTTATAGGATGAGTGCCCCCCCTTATGTGTATGCACCAAAATCCTCTGCAGAAGGAACAGAAGGAAGAGCATGAATATTCTCTGCACCCCCACATTGAGAGCTAGCTTCTCTCTTCATCCATACAGACATTCCTCTGGTTTATACCATGGACATACATCCCAGGGTCAGTGTGATACCTGCACAACAGGATATGACACAGTGCCCCCCCAGCAAACCCACACACAGACAGATGCCGCACTCCAGACAGACAGACACCAGAAGGATGGCAGAGATATCTTATTAGCACTCTCAAAATGAGACAGACATATAGCCCACTGATTAGTTCAAGCTGTTACCATAGATACACACAAGTGTTCCCTGTGCCCAGCATGCTCATATCAAAGAGATGGTTATTTAGTGGTCCAGGTACACTGTGGGGGTGGGGGCTGGACTACATTATAATATGATTTTTATTATTGGTAGGCCAAACTATTGAACTAAAAAGGACAATAAAACTATATATATTGCACAAGCTCTTTTTCTCTACAGTGAATCACTGTTGAGATATTAAACATTGTTTGTGCTGCATTCTTATGATGGTGTGCATCTCAGAATGCTGATTTGTGCCTCACTGTGCTTGATAATGGGGGTGGGATGTAATTTATTTAATCCTAGAGTAATTACCCTCTGTCCCTCCTCAGTCCCCCTGTCCCTCCTCAATGCCGCTGTCCCTCCTCAGTGCCCCAGTCCCCCCTTATTCCCCCTGTCCCTCCTCAGTACCCCTGTTCCTCCTCAGTGCCCCTCTCCCTCCTCAGTCCCCCTCTCCCTATTTAGTCCCCCTGTCTCTCCTCAGTGCCTCTGTCCCTCTTCAGTGTCTCTGTCCCACCTCAGTGCCCCTGTCCCTCCTCAATCACCCTGTTGCTCCTCAGTGCCCCTGTCCCTCCTCTGTGCCCCTGTCCCCCCTTAGCTCCCCTGTCCCTCCTCAGTGCACTTTCCCCCTTCTCAATCCCTCTGTCAATCCTTAGTGCCCCTGTCCCTCCTCAGTGCCGCTGTCCCTCCTCAGTCCTCCTGTTCCTCCTCAGTGCCCCTGTTCCTCATCAGTTCCCCTCTCTTTCTTCAGTCCCCCCCCTCCTCGGGCCCCCCCATCCCTCCTCAGTCCCCCTCTCCCCCCACAGTCCCCCACTCCCTCCTCTGTCACCATCTCCCTCCTCAGTCAACTTCTCCCTCCTCAGTCACCTTCTCCCTCCTCAGTACCCCTCTCCTTCTTCAGTGCCCCTCTCCATGCTCAGTGCCTCTGTTCCTCCTCAGTGCCTCTGTCCCTCCTCAGTGACTCTGTCCCTCCTCAGTCCTCCTGTTCCTCCTCAGTGCCCCTCTCCCTCTTCAGTGCCCCTCTCCCTCCTCAGTGCCCCTGTCCCTCCTCAATCCCCCATCCCTCCTCAGTGCCCCTGTCCCTCCCCAGTCCCTCCTCAGTGCCCCTGTTCCCCCTTATTCCCCCTGTCCCTCCTCAGTGCCCCTGTTCATCCTCAGTGCACCTGTTCCTCCTCAATCCCCCTCTCCCTCCTCAGTCCCCCTCTCCCTCCCCAGTCCCCCTGTCCCTCCTCAGTGCCCCTGTTCCCCCTTATTCCCCCTGTCCCTCCTCAGTGCCCCTGTTCATCCTCAGTGCGCCTGTTCCTCCTCAATCCCCCTCTCCCTCCTCAGTTCCCCTCTCCCTGTTCCCCCCTTATTCCCCCTGTCCCTCCTCAGTGCCCCTGTTTCTCCTCAGTGCGCCTGTTCCTCCTCAGTCCCCCTCTCCCTCCTCAGTCCCCCTCTCCCTCTTCAGTCCCCCTCTCCCTCTTCAGTCCCCCTCTCCCTCCTCAGTGCCTCTGTCCCTCTTCAGTGACTCTGTCCCACCTCAGTGCCCCTGTCCCTCCTCAATCATCCTGTCCCTCCTCTGTGCCACTGTCCCCCCTTAGCCCCCTGTCCCTCCTCAGTGCCCTTTCCCCCTTCTCAATCCCTCTGTCCACCCTTAGTGCCCCTGTTTCTCCTCAATCCCCCTGTCCTTCCTCAGTGCCCCTGTTCCTCATTAGTCCCCCTCTCCCTCTTCAGACCCCCATCCCTCCTCGGTCCCCCCCCCCTTGTCCCTCCTCAGTCCCGTGTCCCTCCTCAGTGCCCCTCTCCCTCCTCAGCCCCCCTCTCCCTCCTCAGTCCCCCTCTCCCCCCTCAGTCACCATCGCCTTCCTCAGTCACCATCTCCCTCTTCAGGTCCCTTCTCCCTCTTCAGGCCCCTTCTCCCTCTTCATCCCCCTCTCCCTCTTCAGTGCCCCTCTCCATCCTCAGTGCCCCTGTTCCTCCTCAGTCCCCCTGTCCCTCCTCAGTGCCTCTGTCCCTCCTCAGCCCCCCTCTCCGTCTCCAGTCCCCCTCTCCCTCTCCAGTCCCCCTCTCCCTCCTCAGTGCCTCTGTCCCTCTTCAGTGCCTCTGTCCCACCTCAGTGCCCCTATCCCTCCTCTGTGCCACTGTCCCCATTAGTCCACCTCTCCCTCTTCAGTCCCCCTCTCCCTCTTCAGTCCCCCCGTCCCTCCTCGCCCCCCCCTTCCCTCCTCAGTCCTGTGTCCCTCCTCAGTGCCCCTCTCCCTCCTCTGTCCCCCATCCCTCCTCAGTGCCCCTGTCCCTCCTCTGTGCCACTGTCCCCCCTTAGCCCCCCTGTCCCTCCTCAGTACACTTTCCACCTTCTCAATCCCTCTGTCCCTCCTCAGTCCTCCTGTTCCTCCTCAGTGCCCTGTTCCTCACACAATGAGCTCCACATTGCTCCCCAGGGCCTGTCCAGCAGGAGCTGCTTCAACCTTAGCGAACATGATTGGATGCCTTTATTTGATCCCGTCCTCCCTCTGATTGGCTAATGCTCAATGTATAGCCAGTGCCTTGCACCTGTGCATAACGGGCTTCTCACATGTTACAGACACTGTCTTTTATAAATAAGATGCTTGTTCGTGTATAAAAGCAGTACTACTCTAATTAGTGCATCAGAGAATCTAGTATTTGTTACATTTGCATAAGAGTGCAGTACAAACAATGGTGAATATCTATGCAATTATTTTCTTTTGGAAAAATGGCTAGTATATATGCATTTTTTCAGACTCTTTAAGAATAACTTTAAAAAACAACTTGATTCTGTGATGATATGTTCACTTTAATATGTTACTACCACAAGTAATACCATAAGATGTATTTCTAGTATACAAAGGGATGAATACACCAGTGTCCATCTGTTGGGAGAAAGGGCTTCATGCACATGATTTCTGACTTGTAACAGATCCTGTCTCCCACAAGTGCTGCTTACAATGCTTTTGTAATCAGGTATGAGGGTGGAAAAATGGCAGCTCACTTACAGGTCGAAGATGAGATAGTGGAACCCTTCCTCTGATATACTGTCATGGAGGCGCACTGCAGAGAGAAGGGAAATACAGGGTTAAAGGAACACAAAAAATCTTACATTGTAGCAGTTCTTCTAACATTAGTAAACAAAATATCCTAACATTATAAAAGAAAATAAGCAGTAAATAAGTGGAAGGGGCGCTATTTCAACCCATACCCACACTCTCTACAGCAGTGACGAGCAAACTGTTTTACTTAAAGGGCGACTTATATGGCTGTCAAATCCTTAAAAGGGACGCACAATGTTTTTTCTCTATATATTTTAGGCACAGCAAAATGGTAGAACCACTGTGTAAAAGAGGTAGAGGTGGATGAATTGGTAATACATATGAAGACATAGGTGTGTTGGAGTGCAAGAGAGAATGATTTGCTTGTTATGGAGACAAAAATGGACATTGTCTTGCTGAATAGGGACATGGTTTCCCACTGTAGAGAAATAGATAGAGAACAGGCTGGGGGTAACATGGAAAGAATCTAAAGACTAAACGAGGCCCCTTGGCGACCTGTTGCCCATCACTGCTCTAGAGCTTATTGCTTATTACAGAAGTAAAAAACCTCAATGGCTGCTTGATTACAATCCTTTATCGTTAGCTGTACTTATCACATCCTTGTATAAATATTTTATGTGATATCAAAATAGTTTATCTTATTTTAAATAGTTGCCTTTGCATAAGGAAATAAAGAAACCTTCGATCTGTACATTCCATACAGTCCATATGCACACATACAATATGCAATGTGTATAGTCTGGATATACAATTCACAATGTTGGGCACTATACATTCAATGTCTATACACCACATAGTCTCTGTTTATACAGTGTAAAATCTTTGTACGCACAATATCACAGTATACATATACAGTATATATATACAGTATACATAATGGAAGTCTCATAATATACCTGAACAGTTTATACAGTACACACAATGTTCAGTCTCTGCATATACACTGCACAACCTCAGCATAGAAACTGTACAGTCTCTACATATACACTTTATGTCTCTGTATACACAACGCAATACAATTCTGTATACAAAATAGTCTCTTTATATACAACTAGTCATTTGCCGGTAATAAATTAAGGTATAATATTTGATGTGCTCTGTCTATCTCTCTCTGCGCCCTCTCACTCTGTGCGCCCTATGTCTATCTCTCTGTGTGCTCTCTCTCTGTGCGCAGTCTCTCTGTGTCTCTTTTTCTCTCCCTCCCTCCTTCTCTCCCTCCCTCCTTCTCTCTACCTCCTTCCTTCTCGCTCCCTCCTACTGTATCTCCATCACTCCTTCTGTCTCCTCCTCCTTGTTCTGTCTCCCCCTCCCCTCCTTCTTCTCTTCCCGCCCTTCCTTCCTTCTTCTCTCTCCACCCTCCCCTCCTTCTCTCTCCCCCATGTCTTTCTCCCTCAATGTCTCTCCATCATCTCCCCCATGTTTCTCTCCCGCCCTCTCCCCTGTCTCTCCCCCTCCCCCTGTCTCCCCCCATGTTTCTCTCCCACCCCCTCCCCTGTCTCTCTATATCCCAGTGTCTCTACCCCCCCTGTCCCCCCCCCCCGTGTCTCTCACCCCTGCGTCTCTATCCCATTGCTCCCCCCCCATGTCACTCTTCCACCCTCCCGTCTCGTGCAATGCCCATACGTGGTAAGCGCACATGCGGCTAGCGCCACGCATGCCCATGCATTGTTTTGCAGTTTCCGTAGTGCACATGCTCTAAAATAGCATTACACACTACAGAAACTTTATTAGTGATGTAAAATCTTTGTGTATACAATATCACAGTATATATACATAGTTTAAGTCTCCACATAAACAGTTAATCTGTACACAGTGTTTAGTCTATGCATATACACTGCACAGTCTCGGTATAGAAACTGTGCAGTCTCTCCATATACATTGTATGTTCTCTGTATGTACAATGTAATACAAATTCTGTATACAAAATGGAATATCTGCATATACAATGAATGGTCTCTCTATAATACTATACATTGCACTTTCTTCCGATACTCTTTGCATTATATATATCATACACTGTGAGGTCTCCACATAAAAACTGCACAATATCTGTACATACACAACATGTATTACGTAGCATAGACTCAATATACAATATATTCCTTAGCGCTATACAGGGTTAAGTTCCAGGCAAAGACAATTACAATATTAACGAATTGCAAAGGATGGAGAGTCCTGTCTTTGAGCTTAGAATCCAGTGTCCAAAGAGCTTTCCCCAAGCGCCATGCAAGATTGAAAACTCTCAAACTTACAATCAATCTAAAGGTTTGCAGGGCTCACAATGAGCGCCGAGGGTGCTCAGAGTTAGCAAAAGTACATGAGGGGAGAGGCTCGCAATGAGCGTTGAAGGTACTCAGAGGACCAAAAGCCTTACTTTGTGTGGCAAACAGCATTATCTGCCTTACAATTTTTTGACGGGCAAGTCGCTAGTAATATATAAATGACTATCGAATTATGAAAGGGGTTCAACACCGATCATTAAACTTTGTCTTGAATATAATACTCTATATTTGTGTTTAGTAAAACATGCTCCCTATCTTGTTGAGTTTTTTAACAATCCACAAAATATATTCTTTAATTTCCCCTAATTTATGTATGGTAAAGTTTTTTCCTCACATATAATAGTTGTGGTAATTGCAAGTTGTCATCATGCAATGTTAAATTTTACTGGCTAGCGCATGCTCAATCAGCGCCAAAAGTTACGGTTTTGACGGGGGCTGCAATGAGCGGCAGAGACCCATACATGACTGGCTTGACGGGGCTGCAATGAGCTGGCTTTGTTACAGGCTTCCAAAAAATTACGGGGTTAACGGCCACCATTTTTTCAACCCTGTAACTTGAAAGACGTTCGGGTGATTACAAAATTAACTTACAACCTCACACACAGCACAGGGGGAGAGGCAGGTAGCCTGCAAGTGAGGTTGCAAGTTAATTTACTATTTAATTTGCGTTTTGGGAGGCCTTAGAACGCTTAGGCGAGGAAAAAAATGGCAGCCATAATTTTTTTTGAAGCCTGTAAATCGAAAAGCCATTTCGGCATTGGGGGAAATGATCAATTACCCAAGCCCGCAAATGGTTTCACACCTGTAAAGGAAAATAGATATAAAGAAAGACACAGTGGAGGGAGAGGGTGGAGAGGCTGGAAAAAGACACGGGGGGGGGGAGGAGGCAAATACACACAGGAGGGAGAGAGGGGGAAAGAGACACAGGGGAGGGAGAGGGTGGAGAGGCTGGAAAAAGACACAGGGGGGGGGGAGGCAAATACACACAGGAGGGAGAGAGGGGGAAAGAGACACAGGGGAGGGAGAGGGTGGAGAGGCTGGAAAAAGACACAGGGGAGGGAGCAAGAGACACAGGGATGAGAAAGGGTGGGGAGAGACACAGGGGAGGGAGATAAGGGCAAAAAACACAGTGGAAGGAAGAGGAGGCAAATACACACAAGAGGGAGAGAGGGGGAAAGAGACACAGGGGAGGGAGAGGGTGGAGAGGCTGGAAAAAGACACAGGGGAGGGAGCAAGAGACACAGGGGTGAGAAAGGGGGGGAGAGACACAGGGGAGGGAGATAAGGGCAAAAAAACACAGGGGACGGGAGGAGGCAAATACACACAGGAGGGAGAGAGGGGGAAGCAGACACAGGGAAGGGAGAGGGTGGAAAGAGACACAGTGGAGAGAGAGTGCGGAGATGCTAGCAAAGAGCGCCAAAGGCACTCCTTGAGAGGCCCGTAAAGTAGAGTAGATGCTCATTGAGACGCACAAAAGATCCGGGTTGGCCAAGGCCTACAAAGAGCGTCAAAGCCGCTCATCGAGAAACCCGCAAGTTAGAGGGGGGAGAGCCTCGCATTGTGTGACAAACAGTATTGCCAGCCTTCAAATTTTCTATTATGTCAGAGGAACTTAAAGGATCACTGAACAATGAAAATGTTTTTTTTATATGTTTGAAAACTATAACTAATAGCACAAGTAAACAGGAAAAAAGTAATAAAGATAGTTTTTAATAAAAAATCCATGGTACATAGGTGGAAGTTGTGTTTTTGAAGGGGTTTGCATTTCTGGAGAGCTTTGATTGACGCAACCTGACTGCTTTAGGCCTGTAGGTGGAAGGGGTGCTGTGTTAATTTAAATTTTATACAATTATCTAACAAAGCAACTTGACTTCTCCCTGTCGCCTCTTTCCCACCGCTCCCTCCACTGATAGCTAACCCACCATGATCCAGTTCTCAGGAAGTGATGTAACTAAGACAAAATGTATACCTATTCAGATTTTCACAAAAAATGGTTTATATTCATGTTTTACACAGCTGCTAATGTTGTTAGTTTGGTACATACTTCACAGACAAGTGCCTTTTTTTTATTACAGTGGATCAAAGGTATATATATATATATATATATATGTGTTTTTATTTTTTTAAGAAGTGACTAAAAGTTTGGGGGGGGGGGGGGGTTCTACCTAAATAGTTCCTAACTGGTTTCTCCCATCTACAGCTTATGAAGACGTGTGTACAGTGCAGGGTTTATACTGTCCAGTAGCCGATAACTGGCAACTAGCAACATACTGCAACATGCTACCTGAGAGACGTCACTGGCGGGCTAATTTGAAAACAGAGCTTTTAAGCACTTCTTAATAAAATAAAGTATATAAAATTAAAGAGAAACATAGGTATATTATATACCAAGTGAATTTCTGAAACCTTCCATGATCATTTAAGTGTTCTAAAAACTTTTTTAAGCATTTCCTGCGCAGATCTTTTATTACTGTTACAGTTTCTTAAACATAAAAAGAAAATTATTTTGTCTTCCCTTAATTTTCTACTCCATTAAAGGACCACTGTAGAATAAAAAATGCATTTGTTTGTCAAGCATGCACCAAATTAACAACATCAGCAGCTGTGTAAAGCATGAGTATAACACTTTTTGGGGGGCAAAAAACAATATTTTGAAAACTGTTTATGAGTACAGGAACCTATTTTATGTTTGTTACATCACTTCCCCGAGCTGGATCATGATAATGTGTCTTTGTAGCTATTTGAAGGAGGAGGGAACAGGGAGTCCAGAGTCTTTGTTAGATAATAGGATAATGTTAAAATTGACACTACAACCCCCCCCCCCTTATAGGCCCAGAAGCAGGAAGTTGCATCAATAGATGCAACCATAACTCTTCAGAAATGTAAACGCCACTCTCATATACACAAATTCCACCAAGTATCATAAATTCAAAATGTCTCCTCCTTACCTATTTTACCAATTAATCTTTCCCTCAACCTATATCTCATAGTAAAAACACTGTAGGTGACTTTGCCCAACACTGTTCTTACTATACATCCATGTATGCACTACCTATATATATATATATACAATATACACTAGATACACACTGCACGGTCTCTACCTACTTAATATATAGCCTCTAGAACAAGGTTCATAAAACCTTTTAATATCTACCGCCCACTTTTGATGGTAAAAGTTCCTCACCAGCCACCAGTGCCGCAGTAACTCGGTTTACCCTATGTCATTTCTGGTTACCTAAATCATATAACCCTCGCTATGTATTCCCCTGTACTTACTAGATAGTGATCCGGTCCTGACTGCCTTCCCTAGCTATGTATCCCCTGTACCTACTAGATAGTGATCCGGTCCTGACTGCTGTCCCTAGCTATGTATCCCCCTGTACTTACTAGATAGTGATCCGGTCCTGACTGCTGTCCCTAGCTATGTATCGCCCTGTACTTACTAGATAGTGATCCGATTCTGACTGCTGTCCCTAGCTCTGTATCGCCCTTTGCTTACTAGATAGTGATCCGGTCCTGACAGCTGTCCCTAGCTATGTATCACCCTGTACTTACTAGATAGTGATCCGGTCCTGACTGCTGTCCCTAGCTATGTATCGTCCTGTACTTACTAGATAGTGATCTGGTCCTGACTGCTGGCCCTAGCTATGTATCACCCTTTGCTTACTAGATAGTGATCCGGTCCTGACTGCTGTCCCTAGCTATGTATTGCCCTGCACTTACTAGATAGTGATCCGGTCCTGACTGCTGTCCCTAGCTATGTATCGCCCTGTACTTACTAGATAGTGATCGGGTCCTGACTGCTGGCCCTAGCTATGTATCGCCCTGTACTTACTCGATAGTGATCCGATTCTGACTGATGTCCCTAGCTATGTATCGCCCTTTGCTTACTAGATAGTGATCCGGTACTGACTGCTGTCCCTAGCTATGTATCACCCTGTACTTACTAGATAGTGATCCGGTCCTGACTGCTGTCCCTAGCTATGTATCGTCCTGTACTTACTAGATAGTGATCCGGTCCTGACTGCTGGACCTAGCTATGTATCACCCTTTGCTTACTAGATAGGGATCCGGTCCTGACTGCTGTCCCTAGCTATGTATTGCCCTGTAATTACTAGATAGTAATCTGGTCCTGACTGCTGTCTCTAGCTATGTATCGCCCTGTACTTACTAGATAGTGATCCGGTCCTGACTGCTGGCCCTAGCTATGTATCGCCCTGTACTTACTAGATAGTGATCCGGTCCTGACTGCTGTCCCTAGATATGTATCACCCTGTACTTACTAGATAGTGATCCGATTCTGACTGCTGTCCCTAGCTATGTATCGCCCTTTGCTTACTAGATAGTGATCCAGTCCTGACTGCTGTCCCTAGCTATGTATCGCCCTGAAATTACTAGATAGTGATCAGGTCCTGACTGCTGTCCCTAGCTATGTATCGCCCTGTACTTACTAGATAGTGATCCGGTCCTGACTGCTGTCCCTAGATATGTATCACCCTGTACTTACTAGATAGTGATCTGATTCTGACTGCTGTCCCTAGCTATGTATCGCCCTTTGCTTACTAGATAGTGATCCGGTCCTGACGGCTGTCCCTAGCTATGTATTGCCCTGTACTTACTAGATAGTGATCCGATTCTGACTGCTGTCCCTAGCTATGTATCGCCCTTTGCTTACTAGATAGTGATCCGGTCCTGACAGCTGTCCCTAGCTATGTATCACCCTGTACTTACTAGATAGTGATTCGATACTGGCTGCTGTCTCTAGCTATGTATCGCCCTGTACTTACTAGATAGTGATCCAATCCTGACTGCTGTCCCTAGATATGTATCACCCTGTACTTACTAGATAGTGATCCGATTCTGACTGCTGTCCCTAGCTATGTATCGCCCTTTGCTTACTAGATAGTGATCCGGTCCTGACTGCTGTCCCTAGCTATGTATCGCCCTGTAATTACTAGATAGAGATCCGGTCCTGACTGCTGTCCCTAGCTATGTATCGCCCTGTACTTACTAGATAGTGATCCGGTACTGACTGCGGTCCCTAGCTATGTATCCCTCTGTACTTACTAGATAGTGATCTGGTCCTGACTGCTGTCCCTAGCTATGTATCACCCTGTACTTGGTAGATAGTGATCTGGACCTGACTGCTGTCCCTAGCTATGTATCTCCCTGTACTTACTAGATAGTGATCCGGTCCTGACTGCTGTCCCTAGATATGTATCGCCCTTTACTTACTAGATAGTGATCTGGTCCTGACTGCTGTCCCTAGATATGTATCGCCCTGTACTTACTAGATAGTGATCTGGTCCTGACTGCTGTCCCTAGCTATGTATCACCCTGTACTTACTAGATAGTGATCTGGTCCTGACTGCTGTAACCGGGCTCACTTACAACCTCTCCAACCAGCCAAGCGTGGTGCGTGGGTATCCGCTGTTTAACGTCACTTGTCAGCGACCCCACCTAGTGATTACCTTACCTCAAGTATGGGCGCCGTCAATTGGGCAGCACACAAATGCACGATGGGCTAGAAGAGCTCACGCGCAATAGCGTGCCTCTAACAGCTTCTTTCCTCTCTCCCTCTGTCACTGCCAGCTCTTAAACCCCTGACTGTGTACCCCCGCCTGTTCTCTCTTCCTTCTTCTACTCGCTTGATATCTCTCTGTCAGACATCTCTCTTTCCTCCCATCCACAGATATTACATAGCCCATCCCAGGTGTAATAGTGCTCCCGACATCTAGATTTGCCTTCTGTGAACTCTCGGGTGTTACTGCTCCTCCCCAGGCTGCGGCCCATTAGTCGGGGGCACTATTGCCCGTGGGATGGGGAAGTAATATCTGTGTCTCAGTGTGTGTGCCTCTAAGCATGTGTGTGTGGCTGACAGTATTTGTGTCTGTGTGTCTCACAGTATTTGTGGTGTGTCTCAGTGCATGTGTCTCATAGCATGTAGGTCTCAGTGTGTGTGTGTGGCAGTGTGTGTCTCATAGTATGTGTGTCTATGCGTGTCGTCATGTAATTATCTGCCTCCATGCGTGTGCTGTCTTCCTCCATCTTTTCCAGATGAAAAGACATCTCTCTGTGTCTGCAGCCTCGTCTCTGTAATAGAGCTGGCAGTGACAGAGGGAGAGAGGAGGAAAGCTGGTAGGGGTGCGCTATTGTGCGTGAGCTATTCTAGCCCATCTCGCATTTGTGTGCTGCCCAATTGATGGCGCTCATACGTCGGCGCGACTTCAGCACACGCTCTGAAGTTGTGCTACCATTGAGCCACCATAGAGAAGAGATTGCCCCATTGGAAAATAGATAGGGGAACTATATTTCGACATGGGAAATATGTGTAGGTGGATGGTGGGGTGAATAGCCCCAAGACATAGTGCCATAGTGTACCAACATGCTTCATGTGGTCTTAAGGCATATGTCTCTGCCTTATCCTGTATACTGTATGTAATTCCCCATGTAATATTACTGTGTTCTGTGTTATGTTTAAACTGTGACTGAGTGATCATGATGGGGTTAAAACTGGGTGTGCTGAGTCTGCAGTGATCAGATACCTCTATTGTACTGTTATCTGTTTTGGTCCACTGTTAGCAAATTAAGTCTGCCATGTACTCTATATAAGTACATCTCTGATGTACTAGACAGTATGTGTGGTATGTGACAGG
The DNA here is from genome assembly GCA_027410445.1 of Discoglossus pictus. Taxonomy (NCBI): domain Eukaryota; kingdom Metazoa; phylum Chordata; class Amphibia; order Anura; family Alytidae; genus Discoglossus; species Discoglossus pictus. Next base: position 103,484,070 of record CM050167.1, read on the forward strand.
ATGTGTATTAGGAGGTAGCCCTATTGTTCTCAGGTGCCAGTCATCAAGGTACTGCTAGACCCCATGTAGGGTCAGCTCCTGTAATTGTCTGTCACACCCTCTCATTGTTACATTGTGTACACCCCCTTGTATCTAACCCTAAAAATATTGTTGAATTTTCAAAACAAATCAGTTCACTTCTGAAACATATAGAAATGGTATGTTCTCTGATTTGCTCCTGGTGGCTGCAATACTGATCCTATCTCCACCCTGAAAGTAATTTGTCCTGGTCACTACCACAGGAAGGTTACTGAGACTCCTGGAAGTGCTGATTCCTGATGGAGAGACTGATACAGAAGCCAGATATCAGGGTGCTGGTACTGAGATTTCCAAGAACCCAACGGTCCTTGTGGGTAGTTAACCTGTAGTCTATAGCACATGGGCCTGGGCAGTAATAACTCCTACCGCTGGATCATCACACATATTATACATGCCTAGATGCACGCTGCATGGGCTCTAGATACACAGTGTGCAGACTCTGTAAACCCCCTGCACAGTTTTAGTGTACAGTTTCTATGTGTACATACTGTACTGTATCTAGATCAACAATGCAGAGTTTACGGTAATCCATGTATATCGGCCATATAAACACCAAACGACATGTATTTAAAAACTCAAAAACCTCTGTATAATACACAACACACAGTCCAAATATATACATTATACAAACACTATGTCATACACACTGCAAAGTTTGTTTAAATATATTATCCTCCATATTTAGATAAAAACTTTTTATCCTCTACATATACTTTGTAGCTATACTGCAGCCTCTAGACATACACTGCACAGCCTATGTATATACGCTGTTTACAGACCAGCCCTGATATAATATATACTGTATATATATAGAAGTTTCTTAAGTTATTCTAATCACTTGTGCTAAGAGGATTTTTTGATATAAATGTATATATAACATATATTATTCCTTGCTCTTACCAATATTGGGGTGTTTTAGCAGGCGGCAGATACGGGCCTCACGCTCCAATTTTTGATGATCTGTTAAAGAGAAAAGAAACAGTTTAAAATACAGGAAACCTGTGAGGTGAAATACTGAGCTCAGACAGCTCAGACAATTTTATGAATATAATCATACAATGTGGATAGTGAACCTGCTATCCACTGATTATCTCTATCTTGATTACTGCATTGACACAATATAATTAGTCAGAAAGGATGGATGATACATGCAACATCCTTCAAGTGGAGGTGGAAGAGTAAAGTCCAGTAATGGATTTCAAGAATACCTTGATTCCTGCTAGACTTACACTATATACTAATATACAGTCACTTAAATTGCCACTGCAGTTCTATATGCAAAATATTTTCTTTCGGAGAAACATATTTGATAATGGCAAAACACTTTTTTATAAATACTGTACTGCCTTTAATTTATTATCATACACATACAATATTTATACTGCATTGAGAGCCATCCGTTTTGTTCTTCTAATTTGCTGATACAGATGAGAGGGGAAATTGAATTCAGAGAAAGCTTCCAACTGCTACAATGGAAATGTGGCAACTCAAAATACCAGTGATTTCTACAGAACTATTTGACTCTCATTTGTTTACAAGGACACGCCCTGCTGAGAAAGCATCTAAAAGAAGGTGCTTAAAAGAGCATTGAAGGCACACAGTAACAAAATGGTTGCATATAAAAGTTAAACTACTGAATGCTGTTATTTTGCACATTATAAAATACAGTTGTTCCACATTAAATTAGCTCTAGAAACATTTACTGTTGGCTTGAAAACAGTATGAACTTCTCAACATCCTTAGAGGAAGCCAAAGTGAGAGTACAAAAGTGTTTGTGAGTGATTATGAGGGAAGTAGATAAGGGGCTCTCACTGAGATTTGGATTTCAGTGAGAAGTTGTTAAAATGATCACATCATGTTTTATAGGCCCTGTAAAAAGCATAGTGTAGTGGTCTTTCTAAAGAAGTGGTCTTTCTAAAGGAGCATTACAGCCCAAGTTTTAAGTAGTAAGTCCCAGTATGTATTATACTTATGTTAAACTCACTCATTTTTTTTTAGTTTCTTTTTTTCTCCTCCTGGCTAGCTCGCCAATTTCCTCTTTGCTTGGCATCTAGTCACAGAATACATTGCAGCCAATCTTACACATTTATTTTATATAGAGTTAAATTATTCCCCCTAGAAAGTGCATACTACATGCATTTAACTCAATAAGTTGTATTGATTATGGGTTTGTAAATGATGAGATCCTATGCTTGCGAGATATCTTCACACTGGAAATGTCTTACTCAGTAATAGAGCACTCACTTCAGTAAATATAGCCCAAAAAAATTAGCTGGAAAAAAGTAGTTGTTATAATTTTCTAAAGGTAAAGTAAAATATGTCTCTCTATCAGTATAATCTGACGAGGCACTGGTTCTCTATGTCACCTGTACAGAAAGAGACTAGCATGCTCAATGTGCAGGCTACTACAATGAAACAATGGCGCAATGCCTCAGCAGCATATCAGTAAATAATGTCAATGATCTCTCATTAACAAGATACGATTCCTGTTTTGTTGGTGGATCTGAAAGGCTGAATGACCTCTAAAAATGTCAAATGTCAATATTAGTTTACCATAGTTCGTTAGTTGTAATACATTTAGTTTTATATAATACCCTATTTGGATTCTCCACTGTTTCCCTTTAAAATGCAACTATAATGGCCATACAATAAAGTTGAATTTGTTTATTTTTAATTGGTTTATGTTTCACTTATTTGTTTATTCATGTAAAGAAAATAAGTTCAGTGAAGTTTTTGAAACCTGGATTTGATTTTAGCATTGTAGGTTCAAGCAGATTTGGTACTCATATGTTCATGAATATAGGAGGCACAGAGCTTCACTCTATGGAAATTGAAGAAAAAGTCGGGGGGGGGGGGGGCATTTAATGTCAGGGTAGTCTGCATGAAGCACCCAGTCGCTTGTTTGCCACTACTGATATAGATTAAGGCCGGAGAGATAAATTAATTTCAATGAGTCTTAGGGCAGAGTAGCTTAGCTAAACTGAGTAATTCATCTAGGAAAGTATTACATCCAAATGTTTTATTTTTTAAATGAGCAGAGAGACCTAATCTAGAGGTATGCTACACTTTTATGGTCATAAAAGAGCCTTACTACAACAAGAGAGTGACAGTACAGTGGGAGGAACTTCCGAAAGATAGACTAACACTGGAATGTTAGATAATCTAATATAGAAAGAAACTGTTGAAGGAACACTGTGTAGACTAGTGCACTTTAATGGAAAACAACTTTACTTTCAACAAAGCCACGTAAAAAAGGCTTAAAACCTGATGACATGTAGGAGGGTTGATTAAGGAAGAACGCAATTATTTGTTTTGTAGGGTTCAAATAAGTTGTGCTTTCTTTGGTACAGAAGAACAGGTATAGGCCAGATGAGCCACTGATCAGTAGGAATCCTACACAGAATTAGGAGAAAGAAGATTTCTTTTGGAGAAGCTACAAAAAAAGAAGATACACACATGCCCATCTAGAGGAATATTAGGCATAAGTGAGAGTATCTTACATATATAGAGAAGATCATCTTAAAGGAGGCTTTGGTAATAAGTACAGTGTGTGTTGGTTGATACTAGGTAACTTACGGTCTCCTGGAAGTCAGTAAGAGAGTAAGACAACTATGAAGGCACTTAGTCTAAAATTAGATTATAGGGAGATTGCCCTGACTGAATATCAGAGGAATGGTGTTAACTAGAGGCTAGCTAAAGAAATATGCTTTAATCCAGAAAAGGGTACAAAGAGTTTGGGCAAGAGGAAGGATAGATATTGAGGATCTTAGATATAAGGAGGCTAAGGCTGCACAAGAAGAGCTTGGGCCATACTCTGTAACGAAGGTCTGAAGTATTTGAAATGCATGTACAACTGGCCCTTATTAAGAGTATAAAAGAAAATTGCATACCATAACAACAGAACAGATTACAGCAGGTATTCATTTTTGGAAAAGTAAAGTTGTTGCTGGTAAAGGGATTTTTAAATGTCTGGTATATCTGGCAAGCTTATGTTGTGAAGTAATTTCTAGTTGGACGATAGACAGTGATGCAATGGGCTGGGATAATTTGGATTTCCACCGAAAACCATTTGCACACTGAATGTGTGCACACTGAATGAAGGATGTTACTTGGTGAGGGTCAGGTCTGCAGAGAACAAGCTGCCCTGTTAGTAGCACAACTAGCATATACATTTCCCTGAAAATGTGAAGTTATTGGAAATTAGAGGAATTGGAACAATGTATAATTTGAATATAGTTAGCTTAATGTTACATAGGATAATGTTGTTGAATAATTAAGCATGGCCTCCATGATAGTACAATGGTTTAAGCTGAGGGCCTATCAATGAATGCATTATATATAATATATACATGTACAGTATTACATATGCATATTTAACTGTGGCTATCACTAAACTCCCATATTATTCATTGTTAGTTGTAGGGTACAGAGTTTACTCCTTAAGAAAGGGGCCACTGGTGGAAAGAGAACATTGCCAGGATTTGATGTTGTAAGAGTGAAGGAGGTATTATCAGTGAAATTACTTTCAAATTGCTGGGATGAGAGTTTGAACAGGTGGATAATGGGTTAAAATAACTACTTGTTTGTAAGTGGGCTAGAAGAGTTGCACTACCAAAAAGGTTCGAAAATTATCAGGGATTGGCAGTCTTGGTCTGGAAATGTACTGAAGAGCAAGAAGAGAAAATAATTCTGTGTTGACAGATTCAATTACGGGAAATAGTGTTGCGTGAAAAGATGTAAAACTAACAAAAAGTATCAGAAGCGAATAAAAGTACCTATATGGGAAGAAGTAAAGGAGAGATAGCTAATTACTTTAATATTGTTGCTCTTATAAGGGCCAGTCAGAACATCAGACTAGAGTCTACCACAACATTTGTGCTTAAAGAGATTTATTATTTTTCATAGGAGAGAAGATAATACTAGGTGAGCAATTTGGAACAGAGATAATTACTGAATGAGTACGATTAAAAGAGGCTAGAGCCTGGTTGGAGCACATGCTCAGGATGCTGTATAGGGAATTGCTGGGGCCAGGTATAAGTATAGCTGTTATTTAAACATGCTACTAAATAAACTTTAATTATCTTGTTCAGACAAAAATCTTTTTCTGCTAATCAAGTGTCATTCCAATAACACCTTTCACAAACACCATTTCCAAGTAACCAACTTGAGGAGGGGTTGCAATGGCTGGAGACTGAAGTTACTACTGAGGGTGATGTTACTGTAGGAAATGCAAATAGAGGGAACACATTCATAGATTGTCAATGGTATTCCTTCCATAAGTGCTGGATACCCATGATGTATTTTAGGAATAAGCTTATGGTGGATCAGATACTATTGCGATCCACAAGATTGAAACAGTTCTGTCTATGGATGTATTAGTTAACTCACACTTAACCATTATATGAGCTGTGGTAAAACCAATCCCACACTTATGAGACTAAATCAGGCCTGTCTGTGGGTGGGTTACCTAACTCCGACCTATGTGATGCTTAAAAGTCATGTTATAACAACAGTCATAAAATATTAATGGACTATGTTAAAATGTTGTTGTTTTTTTAGTTAAAGTGTGAGAACACATTATTGGCTCATTACTATGTCCACATCCAAAGTCATACAGCCCTATTAAACATCCCCAACATTGGAATCCGTAGCCTGTAACGTAGGCCGCAAGTCTTGCAACTATTAAATTGGCCCCGTAAAGCAACACGTCAACAACTTGAGGAGTAAGGGTGAGAACAGGCTACGGGACGTGGAAATTTGAACTGCGCGGCTGCAAATCCTTTGATCTGTCAAGCCCGTAACTGTTACGTTACCAATCACGCTATTAAATTGCAACAAATTCACTGGCGTACAAGCCTGTAACCCGCAAATGGAGCCAAGAAGCCAACAGGTACCAGAGAGCACCCGCTAGGGTGTTAAAGTCCAATCCATAGCACTGTAAATGCTATATACACACACTACTGTACACATAATAAAAGGGAAAGTGATGTTAGATATTAGAATTAATAGCACAACATTCTCAGGCTCGCAAATCTGCAATATAAAATACTTTATTTCATTTTTAATTTCCGTGTTATATAGATCTCGGCAATCAATGTGTAAATACATATAATGGAACTCGCATGGACTAGAATATCATATTTACGGCTTTATCAGTATTGCATTATTTCCAGAATGTGTGTCCGATCGTAACTCGTAATTGAAGCCTGTAAGACTTTAAATTCCACCTCCATTTTTCAGTGACGTAATGATGATGATCTCTGATTCCATTGGCTCTATCTAAACCCGTAACTACGGGTTTGACGAATTGATCATGCTCACGGCCGCGCATCCAAGGTTAAAAAAATGGTAACTCGCGGCATGTTCTAATTTAATAGCTCTGTAACGCAGCCGAATTTCAAGCCTGCAGCCCTTGCGGGCTTGCCGATGCCGCTACAGGCTTCTAATTTAATAGGGCTGTTAGATTGCAATAGGAATATGTTATATCTACATGGAAGTATATACTCAGGTGTATGCTTGCTTAAGATAAATAAATGTAGAACCGCAAATGCAGTAACTGTGGAGGTAACTGAGAATGATATGGAGGGAAAAAGTGGGGAAAGCAAGGCATATTCTGGTTAAAAATAAGACACATAATAGGAGACAGAAAAGGAAGACATTTTTAAGATAGATGAGGAAAGAAGTAAAAACAGAACTTTGGAGAGAAAGAGAAATTAGATGAGAAAGATGAATTGGGGAGAGGGGAGGAGCTATATATAGGAAAATAGAGGATGTTATTCAAATAATGCAAGAGTAAATAAAATGTCTGAACACCCCAGGCTCAACATTTTTATTAAACCCCTGTTAAAAACTTTATGGTTCTCAAAAGTAGTCCACATCACTTTTGTAAGGTAAGCAGCTAGACCAAGCATCAATACAGTTTGGAATAATGGCATCTAGGAAGGTATACACAAGCCAGCACACTCTCACATTATTTAATGTGGCATCTATCACTTTTAGAAGGATATGGCAGGCTAATTAAATGATTAGTTCAGTAATATTATAACATGACAAAATAATTACTATGTTCCCAGGTGTACATGTTCCCCCAGTGACTGAGGCAGCTCATCTTTCACTGACCCCACCTCTTGCGTTGCTTTTTATAATCCTGTATTGAGGCCAGTCCCCGAGAGAAGGTACTCAGGGGCTGGAATGAGGTTACACAATTATTAAGTTCCCCGTGCATACATCACAGGTGCTGAAATAAGTATAGAATGGTACAGCGTAAACAATGGAATAAAACAGGACATGCTTATCTAATTTACCTGTTAGCAGGTGCAGGGCATTGGGGTCTGAGTGTCCAGTGAGTAAGGGCTTGTATCTGCCAGTGTACCATATCAATGCTATATATCTGTCAGATGGTACTGTGTGTCTCTCATTAGTGCTGTATGTCTGTGTGTGTTTTGTGTCAATGCTATGGTGGGCTTCACAAGTTGTGCTGTATCTGACAGTTGGGGCTTTATTTCAGCCTTGTAACTCTCCCTGTCAGCTGTCTCTCCGTCAGTAAGTGTCCACTGTCTGTCAGTGTGTGTTGGGTGTCTCTCAGTCACTAAGTGCTCTTTACCTGTCAGTGTGTGTTGGGTGTCTTTCAGTCAGTAAGTGCTCTGTGTCTGTCAGTGTGTGTTTGGTGTCTTTCAGTGAGTAAGTGTCCTCTGTCAGTGTGTGTAGGTTTCTCTCAGTCAGTAAGTGCTCTATGTCTGTCAGTGTGTGTTGGGTGTCTCTCAGTCACTAAGTGCTCTCTACCTGTCAGTGTGTGTTGGGTGTCTCTCAGTCACTAAGTGCTCTCTACCTGTCAGTGTGTGTTGGGTGTCTTTCAGACAGTAAGTGCTCTGTGTCTGTCAGTGTGTGTTGGGTGTCTTTCAGTCAGTAAGTGTCCTCTGTCTGTCAGTGTGTGTAGGTTTCTCTCAGTCAGTAAGTGCTCTGTGTCTGTCAGTGTGTGTTGGGTGTCTCTCAGTCACTAAGTGCTCTCTACCTGTCAGTGTGTGTTGGGTGTCTCTCCATCAGTAAGTGTCCGCTGTCTGTCAGTGTATGTTGGGTGTCTTTCAGTCACTAAGTGCTCTGTGTCTGTCTGTGTGTGTTGGGTGTCTCTCAGTCAGTAAGTGCTCTGTGTCTGTCTGTGTGTGTTGGGTGTCTCTCAGTCAGTAAGCACCCTCTGTCTGTCTGTGTGTGTCTCTCAGTCAGTAAGCACCTGTAACGGAACCCATCACTGTTTTACCCTGTTTTATGGTTATTTAATTCTTGGTTAAAATATGATCCTACTGTTATATTATATGTATGTTGGTTTATGCTCTGCAGAATATTAGCCCAGACTATTGCAGGCCTTGGCTAATAGATAATCCTGTTACAGATAAGGAAGTCTATTCATTCTCAGACATAAGAACAAAGAAGGATTATCTAATCATTGTCTGATTGTATCAAAGTTGCCAGGCAGCCTAGGGGAGGTGTGACCCACCTATTGTTCTCTCTGTGTGTATTGTGTGGCCAATTATGGGGGATGTGGATTGCCTGTGGGAAGAGATGTGTATAAATATTTCTGCACATAACAAAATAAAGTCAGTATTCATTTGACTCCCAAATTGTGTGTCGTCCAATATGGGAGGTCGGGAATGGTGAAACTGTAGTGCCTCTTGGGTATTTTACCGTATACCAGCGGAGGTATTGGATTCTTGTTCCAGCTCCGTTACATTTGGTGGCAAGTGGCGGAATTGTTCCCACGGTCAGAAGGACAGCTACAGGAGACACCATTCCGTGGAGTACAAATTGAGGGCAACGCTAGTATCCGTACAGCGCCCCTGGCTACAGCAGGATGGAACCGGCTAGTTTACGGACAGCGTTCCATCATGAGGAGGAGGAGGCGGCCGCGGACTACAGGGATGCAGACAGAAAGGAACTCATGGTTACAGTACCTCTTATTGCCCCACAGACTGAGTTTGGAAGAGAACTCCAAAGCAGACTGGCCTTTTTCCTAGGTACGCTTCCCATAAAAACCTTGGAATGGTTAATGACAGATGTCCACAAATACATAATGGAAAAGCAGCGGGCACGGGAGCGGTCCATCTTGGGAGCTGCTAACCCACCTCCCACCATTAACCCCCCCCAGCACTGCGTCCGGGTGGTGGGAACTACCAAACCCCTCCACGGTACATCAGGTGCCACACGTGTAACCAGCAGGGCCACATGCAGAGAGACTGTCCCAGAAACAGAAACCGCTCCACGTGGAATACTCCAACTAATTCTCCTCCCCAGCGACAGTGTGTACCCCAGGGGGCCGAAGGTGTCGTCCTTCCCCCCCAGCGGCAGTGTGTACCCCAGGGAGCTGAAGGTGTCGTCCTTCCTCCCCAGCGACAGTGTGTACCCCAGGGAGCCGAAGGTGTCGTCCTTCCCCCCCAGCGGCAGTGTGTACCCCAGGGAGCCGAAGGTGTCGTCCTTCCCTCCCAGCGGCAGTGTGTTCCCCAGGGAGCTGAAGGTGTCGTCCTTCCCTCCCAGCGGCAGTGTGTTCCCCAGGGAGCTGAAGGTGTCGTCCTTCCTCCCCAGCGGCAGTGTGTACCCCAGGGAGCTGAAGGTGTCGTCCTTGCTCCCCAGTGGCAGTGTGTACCCCAGGGAGCTGAAGATGTCGTCCTTCCTCCCCAGTGGCAGTGTGTACCACAGGGAGCTGAAGGTGTCGTCCTTCCTCCCCAGTGGCAGTGTGTACCCCAGGGAGCTGAAGGTGTCGTCCTTCCTCCCCAGCGACAGTGTGTACCCCAGGGAGCAGAAGGTGCCGTCCTTCCTCCCCAGCGGCAGTGTGTACCCCAGGGAGCCGAAGGTGTCGTCCTTCCCCCCCAGCGGCAGTGTGTACCCCAGGGGGCCGAAGGTGTCGTCCTTCCCCCCCAGCGGCAGTGTGTACCCAAGGGAGTAGAAGGGGCCATCCTTCCTCCCCAGCGGCAGTGTGTACCCCAGAGAGCTGAAGGTGTTGTCCTTCCTCCCCAGCGACAGTGTGTATCCCCGGGAGCAGAAGGAGTCGTCCTTCCTCCCCAGCGGCAGTGTGTACCCCAGGGAGCAGGTGTCGTCCTTCCTCCCCAGCGACAGTGTGTACCCCAGGGAGCAGAAGGTGCCATCCTTCCTCCCCAGCGGCAGTGTGTACTCCAGAGGGCCGAAGGTGTCATCCTTCTCCCCCAGCGGCAGTGTGTACCCCAGGGGGGCGAAGGGGTCGTCCTTCCCCCCCAGCAGCAGTGTGAACCCCAGGGAGCTGAAGATGTTGCCCTCTCCCCCCAGCAACAGCTTACACTAACAAGGGGAGACACCAATCTCCCAGACGGAGCAGATGGGACCAGGGTCTCCGTGCCTGACCTACCGGGATGCTGGACAGCCTGTCCAGATCCCCAACTACTCTCACTGGGACAACCAGAGGAGGGGGTAAGTACAAATTCCCCTCCCCAGCTAACTCCTAATGTGGCCCCAGGGTTAACAGAGGAAATGTTAACCCCCACTGACCCCCACCTTTCCCTGGCTACTGAGCCGGAATACGTCCCAAGTACCCCAGCAGAAGAGCTGACAGTGGGGCAGAGTGCAGTCGGCCTCTGCCCTCCCTTTGTCCCTTGTACAGAGCAGGATGTCCTGCAGGTTATACCAGCAGAAGAGCTGGCATCAGGGCAGAGTGCCGCTGGCCTCTGCCCCTCAAGTCCCCTCAGCGTGTTGCCCCATCACCACAGCGAAATATCCAGGTGCCTGGTTAGACTTCCCCCCAAAGGGGAGATGTGTGACGAAGTGCCCTTGCCACTTTGTCTTGGAGAGGACTGTTTGCCAGCCTCCTGCCCTGCGACTATGGCCCTGGGACATATTGCCCTTTAAACACAGTATTCGGCCATACCAGAGTGTATGTCACTCATTCTGGCCCTTTACATACAGGGGGGTCATTCGGTACTTGCCCTGTGTGAACCATGATACCACAGATAGCTATGCCATGGAGCCCATTCATATAATGAAAGACTACGGGAAAGACTTTAGCTACATGGCCATTGAACTGTGTGAAGAGGATCAGAGCGCTATTCGGTAGTTTTGTGCGCTCAGATCCCATCTATCTGGGGATATGTGAAATGTGAGTAAATGTGAATTGCAGTAATGCTGATGGGTTGTCAAACTAGAGAATTGACCAACAAATACTTTTGTCCGGACATCCCCAGGCAGATCCGTTGGGATCAGACCGTGTATGCCGGCTTATGGTCACGGGGGAGGTGTGTAACGGAACCCATCACTGTTTTACCCTGTTTTATGGTTATTTAATTCTTGGTTAAAATATGATCCTACTGTTATATTATATGTATGTTGGTTTATGCTCTGCAGAATATTAGCCCAGACTATTGCAGGCCTTGGCTAATAGATAATCCTGTTACAGATAAGGAAGTCTATTCATTCTCAGACATAAGAACAAAGAAGGATTATCTAATCATTGTCTGATTGTATCAAAGTTGCCAGGCAGCCTAGGGGAGGTGTGACCCAACTATTGTTCTCACTGTGTGTATTGTGTGGCCAACTATGGGGGATGTGGATTGCCTGTGGGAAGAGATGTGTATAAATATTTCTGCACATAACAAAATAAAGTCAGTATTCATTTGACTCCCAAATTGTGTGTCGTCCAATATGGGAGGTCGGGAATGGTGAAACTGTAGTGCCTCTTGGGTATTTTACCGTATACCAGCGGAGATATTGGATTCGTGTTCCAGCTCCGTTACAGCACCCTCTGTCTGTCAGTGTGTGTTGGGTGTCTTTCAGTCACTAAGTGCTCTGTGTCTGTCTGTGTGTGTTGGGTGTCTCTCAGTCAGTAAGTGCTCTGTGTCTGTCAGTGTGTGTTGGGTGTCTCTCAGTCAGTAAGTGCTCTGTGTCTGTCTGTGTGTGTTGGGTGTCTCTCAGTCAGTAAGTGGCCTCTGTCTGTCAGTGTGTGTTGGGTGTCTCTCAGTCAGTAAGCACCCTCTGTCTGTCAGTGTGTGTAGGTTTCTCTCAGTCAGTAAGTGCTCTGTGTCTGTCAGTGTGTGTTGGGTGTCTTTCAGTCAGTAAGCACCCTCTGTCTGTCAGTGTGTGTTAGGTGTCTTTCAGTCAGTAAGCACCCTCTGTCTGTCAGTGTGTGTAGGTTTCTCTCAGTCAGTAAGTGCTCTGTGTCTGTCAGTGTGTGTAGGTTTCTCTCAGTCAGTAAGTGCTCTGTGTCTGTCAGTGTGTGTTGGGTGTCTCTCAGTCAGTAAGTGCTCTGTGTTGGTCAGTGTGTGTTGGGTGTCTCTCCGTCAGTAATTGTCCTCTGTCTGTCATTGTGTGTTGGGTGTCTTTCAGTCAGTAAGCACCCTCTGTCTGTCAGTGTGTGTTGGGTGTCTCTCAGTCAGTAAGTGCTCTGTGTCTGTCTGTGTGTGTTGGGTGTCTCTCAGTCAGTAAGCACCCTCTGTCTGTCAGTGTGTGTAGGTTTCTCTCAGTCAGCAAGTGCTCTGTGTCTGTCAGTGTGTGTTGGGTGTCTCTCCGTCAGTAAGTGTCCTCTGTCTGTCAGTGTGTGTTGGGTGCCTTTCAGTCAGTAAGCACCCTCTGTCTGTCAGTGTGTGTTGGGTGTCTTTCAGTCAGTAAGCACCCTCTGTCTGTCAGTGTGTGTTGGGTGTCTTTCAGTCAGTAAGCACCCTCTGTCTGTCAGTGTGTGTTGGGTGTCTTTCAGTCAGTAAGTGTTCTGTGTCTGTCAGTGTGTGTTGGTTGTCTTTCAGTCAGTAAGCACCCTCTGTCTGTCAGTGTGTGTTGGGTGTCTCTCAGTCAGTAAGCACCCTCTGTCTGTCACTGTGTGTAGGTTTCTCTCAGTCAGTAAGTGCTCTGTGTCTGTCAGTGTGTGTTGGGTGTCTCTCCGTCAGTAAGTGTCCTCTGTCTGTCAGTGTGTGTAGGTTTCTCTCAGTCAGTAAGTGCTCTGTGTCTGTTAGTGTGTGTTGGGTGTCTCTCCGTCAGTAAGTGTCCTCTGTCTGTCAGTGTGTGTTGGGTGTCTTTCAGTCAGTAAGCACCCTCTGTCTGTCAGTGTGTGTAGGTTTCTCTCAGTCAGTAAGTGTTCTGTGTCTGTCAGTGTGTGTTGGGTGTCTTTCAGTCAGTAAGCACCCTCTGTCTGTCAGTGTGTTGGGTGTCTCTCAGTCAGTAAGCACCCTCTGTCAGTGTGTGTAGGTTTCTCTCAGTCAGTAAGTGCTCTGTGTCTGTCAGTGTGTGTTGGGTGTCTCTCAGTCAGTAAGCACCCTCTGTCTGTCAGTGTGTGTAGGTTTATCTCAGTCAGTAAGTGCTCTGTATCTGTCAGTGTGTGTTGGGTGTCTTTCAGTCAGTAAGCACCCTCTGTCTGTCAGTGTGTGTAGGTTTCTCTCAGTCAGTAAGTGTCCTCTGTCTGTCAGTGTGTTGGGTGTATTTCAGTCAGTAAGTGTTCTGTGTCTGTCAGTGTGTGTTGGTTGTCTTTCAGTCAGTAAACACCCTCTGTCTGTCAGTGTGTTGGGTGTCTCTCAGTCAGTAAGCACCCTCTGTCAGTGTGTGTAGGTTTCTCTCAGTCAGTAAGTGCTCTGTGTCTGTCAGTGTGTGTAGGTTTCTCTCAGTCAGTAAGTGCTCTGTGTCTGTCAGTGTGTGTTGGGTGTCTCTCAGTCAGTAAGTGCTCTGTGTTGGTCAGTGTGTGTTGGGTGTCTCTCCGTCAGTAATTGTCCTCTGTCTGTCATTGTGTGTTGGGTGTCTTTCAGTCAGTAAGCACCCTCTGTCTGTCAGTGTGTGTTGGGTGTCTCTCAGTCAGTAAGTGCTCTGTGTCTGTCTGTGTGTGTTGGGTGTCTCTCAGTCAGTAAGCACCCTCTGTCTGTCAGTGTGTGTAGGTTTCTCTCAGTCAGCAAGTGCTCTGTGTCTGTCAGTGTGTGTTGGGTGTCTCTCCGTCAGTAAGTGTACTCTGTCTGTCAGTGTGTGTTGGGTGCCTTTCAGTCAGTAAGCACCCTCTGTCTGTCAGTGTGTGTTGGGTGTCTCTCAGTCAGTAAGTGCTCTGTGTCTGTCAGTGTGTGTTGGTTGTCTTTCAGTCAGTAAGCACCCTCTGTCTGTCAGTGTGTGTTGGGTGTCTTTCAGTCAGTAAGCACCCTCTGTCTGTCAGTGTGTGTTGGGTGTCTTTCAGTCAGTAAGTGTTCTGTGTCTGTCAGTGTGTGTTGGTTGTCTTTCAGTCAGTAAGCACCCTCTGTCTGTCAGTGTGTGTTGGGTGTCTCTCAGTCAGTAAGCACCCTCTGTCTGTCACTGTGTGTAGGTTTCTCTCAGTCAGTAAGTGTTCTGTGTCTGTCAGTGTGTGTTGGGTGTCTCTCCGTCAGTAAGTGTCCTCTGTCTGTCAGTGTGTGTAGGTTTCTCTCAGTCAGTAAGTGCTCTGTCTGTCAGTGTGTGTTGGGTGTCTCTCCGTCAGTAAGTGTCCTCTGTCTGTCAGTGTGTGTTGGGTGCCTTTCAGTTAGTAAGCACCCTCTGTCTGTCAGTGTGTGTTGGGTGTCTTTCAGTCAGTAAGTGTTCTGTGTCTGTCAGTGTGTGTTGGTTGTCTTTCAGTCAGTAAGCACCCTCTGTCTGTCAGTGTGTTGGGTGTCTCTCAGTCAGTAAGCACCCTCTGTCTGTCAGTGTGTTGGGTGTCTTTCAGTCAGTAAGCACCCTCTGTCAGTGTGTGTAGGTTTCTCTCAGTCAGTAAGTGCTCTGTGTCTGTCAGTGTGTGTTGGGTGTCTCTCAGTCAGTAAGCACCCTCTGTCTGTCAGTGTGTGTAGGTTTATCTCAGTCAGTAAGTGCTCTGTGTCTGTCAGTGTGTGTTGGGTGTCTCTCCGTCAGTAAGTGTCCTCTGTCTGTCAGTGTGTGTTGGGTGTATTTCAGTCAGTAAGCACCCTCTGTCTGTCAGTGTGTGTCTTTCAGTCAGTAAGCACCCTCTGTCTGTCAGTGTGTGTTGGGTGTATTTCAGTCAGTAAGCACCCTCTGTCTGTCAGTGTGTGTAGGTTTCTCTCAGTCAGTAAGTGTCCTCTGTCTGTCAGTGTGTGTTGGGTGTATTTCAGTCAGTAAGCACCCTCTGTCTGTCAGTGTGTGTAGGTTTCTCTCAGTCAGTAAGTGCTCTGTGTCTGTTAGTGTGTGTTGGGTGTCTCTCCGTCAGTAAGTGGCCTCTGTCTGTCAGTGTGTGTTGGGTGTCTCTCAGTCAGTAAGCACCCTCTGTCTGTCAGTGTGTGTAGGTTTCTCTCAGTCAGTAAGTGTTCTGTGTCTGTCAGTGTGTGTTGGGTGTATTTCAGTCAGTAAGCACCCTCTGTCTGTCAGTGTGTGTAGGTTTCTCTCAGTCAGTAAGTGTCCTCTGTCTGTCAGTGTGTTGGGTGTATTTCAGTCAGTAAGTGTTCTGTGTCTGTCAGTGTGTGTTGGGTGTATTTCAGTCAGTAAGCACCCTCTGTCTGTCAGTGTGTGTTGGGTGTATTTCAGTCATTAAGCACCCTCTGTCTGTCAGTGTGTGTTGGGTGTATTTCAGTCAGTAAGCACCCTCTGTCTGTCAGTGTGTGTTGGGTGTATTTCAGTCAGTAAGCACCCTCTGTCTGTCAGTGTGTGTCTTTCAGTCAGTAAGCACCCTCTGTCTGTCAGTGTGTGTTGGGTGTCTCTCAGTCAGTAAGCACCCTCTGTCTGTCAGTGTGTGTTGGGTGTATTTCAGTCAGTAAGCATCCTCTGTCTGTCAGTGTGTGTTGGGTGTATTTCAGTCAGTAAGCACCCTCTGTCTGTCAGTGTGTGTTGGGTGTATTTCAGTCAGTAAGCACCCTGTGTCTGTCAGTGTGTGTTGGGTGTATTTCAGTCAGTAAGCACCCTCTGTCTGTCAGTGTGTGTCTTTCAGTCAGTAAGCACCCTCTGTCTGTCAGTGTGTGTTGGGTGTCTCTCAGTTGATACCATGCTTCCATGAGTAAACACTGTCTTTGTGTCTATCCATGGGTGCTGTGAGCCTTTTAATCAGCAGGTGTCAGTCCATCTATCAGTGGGGGCTCTCTACTAATCAGAGTCATGTTGTTTGTGGCTCCTGTGTGTCTATCAGTCATGTCAGAGTGTCTGTATGTGGGTGCTCTCTGTCTGTCTGTCAGTGTGCCTGTATGTGTGTCTGTCTGTATGTGTGTCTGTCTGTCAGTGTGTCTGTATGTGTGTCTGCCTGTCTGTCAGTGTGCCTGTATGTGTGTCTGTCTGTATGTATGTGTGTCTGTCTGTCAGTCAGTCAGTGTGTCTGTATGTGTGTCTGTCTGTCAGTCATTGTGTCTGTATGTGTGTCTGTCTGTCAGTCAGTGTGTCTGTATGTGGGTGCTGTCTGTCTGTCAGTGTCCCATGCTGCTGGCAGTGTGCAGATCTGTCTGGATCAGGTTGTTAGTTATGCACAGAATGTTCTGTCTGATGCACTGAGGCTGCTCCACATACTACCTGCAATGCAGAGCCTGGCATCCCCTCCTGTAACCCTTTCCTGGCAGAGCAGAGCATCTCCTCCTGTAACCATTTCCTGGCAGAGCAGAGCATCTCCTCCTGTAACCCTTTCCTGACAGAGAAAAGCAGAGCATCTCCTCCTGTAACCCTTTCCTGACAGCGCAGAGCATCTCCCCCTGTAACCATTTCCTGACAGCGCAGAGCATCTCCCCCTGTAACCCTTTACTGGCAGAGAAGAGCAGAGCATCTCCTCCTGTAACCATTTCCTGTTAGAGAGAAGCAGAGCATCTCCTCCGGTAACCCTTTCCTGGCAGAGCAGAGCATCTCCTCCTGTAACCATTTCCTGGCAGAGCAGAGCATCTCCTCCTGTAACCCTTTCCTGACAGAGAAAAGCAGAGCATCTCCCCAGGTAACCCTTTCCTGTTAGAGAGAAGCAGAGTATCTGCTCCTGTAACCCTTTCCTGACAGAGAAGAGCAGAACATCTCCTTCTGTAACCCTTCCTGACAGAGCAGAGCATCTTCTCCTATAATCCTTTCCTGACAGAGAATAGCAGAGCATCTCCCCCCCCTGTAACCCTTTCCTGACAGAGCAGAGTATCTCCTCCTGTAACCATTCCTGTTAGAGAGAAGCAGAGCATCTCCTCCTGTAACCCTTTCCTGACAGAGAATAGCAGAGCATCTCCTCTTGTAACCATTTCCCGATGGAGCAGATCATCTCCTCCTGTAATCATTTCCTGTTAGCGAGAAGCAGAGCATCTCCTCCTGTAGCCCTTTCCTGAGGGGAGCAGACCATTTCCTCCTGTGACCCTTTCCTGACAGTATAACAGAGCATTGCCTCCTGTAACCCTTTTTGACAGAGCAGAGTATCTCCTCCTGTAACCATTTCCTGTTAGAGAGAAGCAGAGTATCTCCTCCTGTAACCCTTTGTTGACAGAGAAGAGCAGAGCATCTCCACCTGTAACCCTTTCCTGACAGAGAAGAGCAGAGCATCTCCCCCGTAACCCTTTCCTGACAGAGAAGCACAGAGTATCTCCTCCTGTAACCCTTTCCTGACAGAGAAGCACAGAGTATCTCCTATTGTAACCCTTTCCTGACAGAGCAGAGCATCTCCTCCTGTAACCCTTTCCTGACAGTGAAGAGCAGAGCATCTCCACCTGTAACCATTTCCTGTTAGAGAGAAGAGCAGAACATCTCCTCCTGTAACCCTTTCCTGACAGTGAAGAGCAGAGCATCTCCACCTGTAACCATTTCCTGTTAGAGAGAAGAGCAGAACATCTCCTCATGTAACCCTTTACTGACAGAGCAGAGCATCTCCTCCTGTAGCCATTTCCTGTAAGAGCAGAGTATCTCCTCCTGTAACCCTTTACTGACAGAGCAGAGCATCTCCTCCTGTAGCCATTTCCTGTAAGAGCAGAGTATCTCCTCCTGTAACCCTTTCCTGACAGAGCAGAGCATCTCCTCATGTGGCCATTTCCTGACAGAGCAGAGTATCTCCTCCTGTAACCCTTTCCTGACAGAGCAGATCATCTCCTCATGTGGCCATTTCCTGACAGAGCAGAGCATCTCCTCCTGTAGCCCTTTCCTGACAGAGCAGAGCATCTCCTCCTGTAGCCCTTTCCTGTTAGAGAGAAGAGCAGAGTATCTCCTCATGTAACCCTTTCCTGACAGAGCAGAGTATCTCCTCCTGTAACCCTTTCCTGACAGTGAAGAGCAGAGCATCTCCTCCTGTAACCATTTCCTGCTAGAGAGATGCAGAGCATCTCCTCCTGTAACCATTTCCTGCTAGAGAGATGCAGAGCATCTCCTCCTGTAACCCTTTCCTGTTAGAGAGAAGCAGGACATCTCCTCATGTAACCCTTTTCTGACAGAGCAGAGTATCTCCTCCTGTAGTCCTTTCCTGACAGAGCAGAGCATCTCTTCCTGTAACCCTTTCCTGTTAGAGAGAAGCAGAGCATCTCCTCCTGTAACCCTTTCCTATTAGAGAGAAGAGCAGAGCATCTTCTCATGTAACCCTTTCCTGTTAGAGAGAAGCAGGACATCTCTTTATGTAACCCTTTCCTGACAGAGCAGAGCATCTCCTCCTGTAACCCTTTCCTGTTAGAGAGAAGCAGGACATCTTCTCATGTAACCCTTTCCTGTTAGAGAGAAGCAGGACATCTCTTTATGTAACCCTTTCCTGACAGAGCAGAGCATCCCCTCCTGTAATCATTTCCTGACAGAGCAGAGCATCTCCTCCTGTAACCATTTCCTGACAGAGAAGAGCATGTCCTCCTGTAACCCTTTCCTGGGAGGAGCAGATTATCTCCTCCTGTGACCCTTTCCTGACACAGTAGAGCAGAGCATCTCATCCTGTAACCTTTTCCTGACAGAGAAGAGCAGAGCATCTCCCCCTGTAACTCTTTCCTGACATAGAAGAGCAAAGCATCTCCCCCTGTAACTCTTTCCTGACAGAGAAGAGCAGAGCATCTCCTCCTGTAACCATTTCCTGTTAGAGAGAAGCAGAGCATCTCCTCCTGTAACCATTTCCTGTTAGAGAGAAGCAGAGCATCTCCTCTGTAACCATTTCCTGTTAGAGAGAAGCAGAGCATTTCCTCCTGTAACCCTTTCCTGCTAGAGAGAAGCACAGTATCTCCTCCTGTAACCCTTTCCTGACAGAGAAGAGCAGAGCATCTCCTCCTGTAACCCTTTCCTGACAGAGAAGAGCAGAGCATCTCCTCCTGTAACCCTTTCCTGCTAGAGAGAAACACAGTATCTCCTCCTGTAACCCTTTCCTGACATAGAAGAGCAGAGCATCTCCTCCTGTAACCCTTTCATGACAGAAAAGAGCAGAGCATCTCCTCCTGTAACCCTTTCCTGACATAGAAGAGCAGAGCATCTCCTCCTGTAACCCTTTCCTGACATAGAAGAGCAGAGCATCTCCTCCTGTAACCCTTTCCTGCTAGAGAGAAGCACAGTATCTCCTCCTGTAACCCTTTCCTGACAGAGAAGAGCATCCCCTCCTGTAATCATTTCCTGACAGAGCAGAGCATCTCCTCCTGTAACCCTTTCATGACAGAAAAGAGCAGAGCATCTCCTCCTGTAACCCTTTCCTGTTAGAGAGAAGCAGAGTATCTCCTCCTGTAACCCTTTCCTGATGGACATGATCAGATTATCTCCTCCTGTGCCCTTTCCTAATAGACAGGAGCAGAGCATCTCCTCCTGTGCCCTTCCCTAATAGACAGGAGCAGAGCATCTCCTCCTGTGCCATTTCCTAATAGACAGGAGCAGAGCATCTCCTCCTGTGCCCTTTCCTAATAGACAGGAGCAGAGCATCTCCTCTAGTAACTCTCTATTTTTTTTTGCATTTAGTTTTTTTTGTAGTGTAGGCCCCTAAATCCCAGCCCATCCCACCCCTGCTCCCCTGAAGCCCCCTGTTTCCCATTTAGGACCCTCCTGGCCCCCCTCCCTGTGCCTCCTTGGCTGCACATCACCCCTCTCTCTCTGAAATTGGTGTGGGTCTGTCTAAAAATATGAGCATTTCTACTGAATCTCCAAGAGGTGGCAGTGTGGAGCAGTTCAGCATGCTGGGGATGTATATCAGGGAAGAAGGTAAGGTAGCAGGGCTACCAAGTGGCAGCTAAGTAAAGGGGGTGGGTTCTGTGAGGGAGGAAGAAGGGAGATAGGTATGGATGCTGATAGGGGATGGCAGCTGACAAGGACTGGGTGGGGATGGATGTTACGGGTGCTGTGTGGCGGTGATATGTATATATATATATATATATATATATATATATATATATATATATATATATATATATTGGAAAGGGGTCATGGGGTCGGGCAGCAATGAGTAAGGGTCTCAGGAAGGTTTTGCTGTTATGGGAAGAGGTCTTTGGTATTATGGGAAGAGGTCTTTGGTAGGGGAGCAGTTATGGGAAGGGGTCTGGGGAGGAGGGCGCAAAACCCCCCAGCCGAGGGCCCACATCTTTTTTTTTGACACGTGCCCTCCATTATCTTGCTACACCACTGAGTCTAGTATCCCTTCCCTTAATTCTTTTACAGCTGTGGCGGAGCTGGCACCTCCTCCTGATACCTGTTGCATATCCAGGTGTAACTATTTCCCTGCCTGATAGGAGCAGATTATTTCCAATTGGAACCCCCTTCTTTGTATGTTTGGTGCAGAATATTGCAAAGTACTAAATTTAACACTGATATGCATCCTGCAGAGCATAGAGTATTGCAATATATACATACACAAATTCCCGACTGCATTACTACCTTGTTGTGGTGAAGGGGCTTTTGTAACTCAATAAAGCTGTGTGCTATACCATGTAGGGTCACCCAAGATGAGCAGTTCATTGCAGAGAGGTCGGACAAATTGCTGTCCACTGGAGAAGGAACTAGCAACCTACTCCAGTATCTTTGCCATTAAAACCTTATGGATGAGCACAACCAAAATAAGATTTGCCTGGCGTGTTGTTGTCCATAGGGTCACAGAGAGTCGGACATGACTGAACAACTAAACAACAACAACATACACAAATACAGAGTGCTGAAGATATTCCATACATGATCCTGCACATCATGAACTCTTTCCCTGTAGTATAACTTATGTAAATGACAAAAAGTGATCGGAGCAATGTTCTGATGATTATTTTCTCTTTTCTGACAGAGAAGGGGTTAACTCCTGAACACATCCGGCTGATTTCCCAGATCAGAGAGGTGGGGGGTGCGCCGTGGGAATCATCTGGGGGGGGATGGATGCGACAGAGCGGCATCCATAGCAACCAGCATCACGCAGTTAGTGGAGCACGTGCCAACAAGAGAAATATTTATAACCAGAGAAAATCGCACTGCATCACCGTGCTACCCTCTGCTATTCCTGTACTGACCTAGAATACTGTATAACCCTGTTGTGGTACCTCCATCTTGCTAGGTAGCCATCTCTGCTATTCCTGCACTGCCCCTCAAACACACACATGGCCACTGAATCTAAATACTACTCTGCAGGACCCTAGGTTATTGCTAAAGGGACCCTACACACAGCTCTGTCAGTGCAATTCCATCCTGCCCTGCAGCATTTGCTGCTATTCTTGTAGTCACCTCCCAC
Source organism: Discoglossus pictus (assembly GCA_027410445.1). Lineage (NCBI taxonomy): Eukaryota > Metazoa > Chordata > Amphibia > Anura > Alytidae > Discoglossus > Discoglossus pictus. The sequence continues at coordinate 103,505,665 of CM050167.1, forward strand.
GCACACAGCTCTACCACTCCATCCTGCCCTGCAGTCTATTTACTGTTCATGTATACACTGCATCCCCATAGTGCCTTGCATCCATCACTGGTAGCTCTGTCACTACACCTCTGTCTCCCTGTCTTGCCTTGTAGTCACCTCTACATACAGTTCTATCACTGCACTTCCATTATGCCTTGCAGTCCTTTGTGCTATCCCTATATTGATGCCAAACTGTGTCACTGCACCACTATCCAGATCTGTAACCTCCTCTGCCATATGTGTATTAACACGTCACACCATTTTGACACTGTCCATTGTCCCTTTAGGATCCCTTCAGGTACCATGTTACCATCAGCTGAATGTTCCCAGCCTCCCTCCTGAAAGGGGTTGTGGTGCCAGCTCTCCTCCCAGCACCCTGCGTGTGGGAAGCTGCCCGTACATTCCACCATCTGTGCCTCGCACCATCTGGAGAGCACAGGTGGGGTATGGGATACAGGGAAACTCACTGCTTCATTCCCAGGGTATAAGCAGAGACATATCTCACAATAATCATTATTTTTATATATTGTGTCAAATTATGTTCAAGTATTTAATAATGTTCTGTTACATTATTAAATGCAATATAATAATATAGTGCTTTGTTCAGTGCTATGTTTCTGCCTAGAGGAACAAGACACAGGCCTAGGGTAGCACAATTTCAGGGGGCAGCAGCCTGTTTCATGATACTGATGGAGTAGCGTGTCCACATGCACAGTAATATCTATATAGGATGATATTTCTGTGTATCTGACATTTTCTTGCACACTATATAGATACGAAGACATATATAAACATGTAATTTTATTTATATGTTTGTGGGTATCTTAGGTTGCGGACATAGCAAGCAAAAAGCAGAGGCAGTAATTGGGGTGTGGGGTAGACGCACAAATTTGAGTGGGCCTAGGGTAGCATAAAACATGAATACGCTTTTGGTTGTATTTGATCTACAGCTGTATGTTACAATATTACATACAACTATATAATGACAATATTAAAAGCAGCTATATAATAACTGTAACATTATTGTATGGAGTCATGTTACAGCTGTGTGACTTTATTAGATACCACAGAACTATATAACAACAGAGATACAACAAAAGGTTGGAAAAAATAAATGTTAATAAAGCCCCTAGTCCTGATGGAATACATCCAAGGGTACTGAGGGAACTGGGCTCTGTAATAGCAAAACCATTTTATCTAATCTTTCAAGACTCACTACATGCTCTCTACCAGATGACTGGAGAAAAGCAGAGGTGATACCTATATTTAAGAAGGGAGCAAGAACAAATTCAGGAAATATTAGACCTGTAAGCGTTACTTCTGTAGTGGGAAAGCTTCTAGAAGGGTTAATAAGGGATAGTATACAAGAATATGTCTATTTAAACAAGAGTATAAGTAGGAATCAACACAGTTTTATGAGGGATAGGGCATATCAAACAAACCTAATTAGTTTCTATGAAGAGATTAGTAGGAACTTGGATCAAGGAAATTCAGTGGATGTAATCTTTTTCGATTTTGCAAGGGCTTTTGATACATTGCCACATGGAAGACTATTGAGCAAACCAAGGGATACATGAATTGCATTAAACACCTGCTCATGGATTGAGAGCTGGCTAAAAGACAGGAGGCAAAGGGTTGTGGTAAGTGGGGTTCCCCAGGGCTCAGTATTAGGTCCTCTCCTTTTTAACATGTTTATTAATGACTTAGGACTAGAAACTATTGTCTAAATTTTTGCTCGTGCAAGGTAATTAAATCAGATAATTATGTACTTTGCATCCAAAGGGATATACATAAATTCGAGAAATGGGCAACTAAATGGCAGATGAGATTTAATACAAATAAATGTAAAGATATGGATCTGTGAAGGAAAAATAGCCATGCAATGTATATTCCTAATGGAGCAAATCTAAGGGTATCAGATATTGAAAGGGATTTGGGAGTACTTGTGGACAACCAACTATGTAACAGTTCTCAATGCCAAGCAGCAGCTGCAAAGGCAAGTAAAATATTAGCATGTATTAAGAAGGGTAGCAAATATAATTCTGCCACTATACAAATAAATAGCACACCCTCATTTGGAATATAGAGTACAATTTTGGGTCCCAGTACATAAAAAGGACATTTTAGAGCTGGAAAATGTACAGAGAAGGGCTACAAAACTAAAAAGGGGAATGGAGGGGCTAAGTTATGATGAAAGACTAACCAAACTAAGCTCTCTAGAAAAAGAGGGGATATGATTGCATTATATAAATACATCCAGGGTCAATACAAGGCGTTGTTAAGTGAACTTTGTGTGCCAAAAGGTTTCCAACCGACAAGAGGACATCCTTTGAGGTTAGAAGTAATTCCTTAAAGAAAGAAAATGGTTCTTCTCGACCAAAAGAGTGGTGACAGCGGATTCGATAGATAACTTTAAAAAGTGATTGTGTCTCTATCACCCAATAATCTAGTTGTTTTTTAAGTTACTCATAAAAAGCTAGCTATATTAGCTCTGGATCTCTCCACCCCCTGAATGAAGTATTGTGGTTGAAGTAGATGTACAGTGGGGGAAAAAAGTTTTTGATCCCCTGCTGATTTTGAACGTTTGTCCACTGACAAAAAAATGATCAGTCTATAATTTTAATGGTAGGTGTTTAACAGTGAGAGACAGAATAACAGAAAAAATCTCCAAGAAAAACGCATGTAAAAAAAGTTATAAATTGATTTACAGGTCAGTGAGGGAAATACGGTAAGTATTTGATCCCCTATCAATCAGCAAGATTTCCGGGTCCCAGGTGTCTTCTATACAGGTAACGAACTGAGATTAGGAGTACTCTGTTAAAGGGAGTGCTCCTAATCTCAGCTCGTTACTAGTATAAAAGACACCTGTCCACAAAAGCAATCAATCAATTAGATTCCAAACTCTTCAGCATGGCCAAGACCAAAGAGCTGTCCAAGGATGCCAGGGACAAGATTGTAGACCTACACAAGGCTGGAATGGGCTTTCTTGAGCAAGGTCTCCCTGCTCAAGAAAGCACATGAACAGGCCCGTCTAAAGCTTACCAATGAACATATGAATGATTCAGAGGAGAACTAGGTGAAAGCGTTGTGGTCAGATGAGACCTAAATTGAGCTCTTAGGCATCAACTCAACTCACCGTGTTTGGAGGAGGAGGAATGCTGCCTATAACCCCAAGAACACCATCCCCACCGTCAAACATGGAGGTGGAAGCATTATTCTTTGGGGGTGTTTTTCTGCTAAGGGGACAGGACATCTGCAGCGCATCAAAGGGACGATGGGCAGGGCCATGTACCATAAAATCTTGGGTGAGAACCTCCTTCCCTCAGCCAGGGCATTGCAAATGGGTCGTGGATGGGTATTCCAGCATGACTATGACCCAAAACACACAGCCAAGGAAACAAAGGAGTGGCTTAAGAAGAAGCACATTAAGGTCCTGGAGTGGCCTAGCCAGTCTCCAGACCTTAATCCCATAAAAAATCTGTGGAGGGAGCTGAAGTTTCGAGTTGCCAAACATCAGCCTCGAAACCTTAATGACTTGGGCCCTCATTCAATTGCAGTTTGGCCAATTGAATAGGGCTCTAAATAAGCACATAACATATATTTTTTCAAGAAGTTTTTAGTTAGTAAACATCTATCCAAAAGCAAGTCAATCACCAAGTAAAAACTTCTTAAAAAAAATATGTTATGTGCTTATTTAGAGCCCTATTCAATTGGCCAAATTGCAATTGAATGAGGCCCTTGGAGAGGATCTACAAAGAGGAGTGGGACAAAATCCCCTTCTGAGATGTGTGCAAACCTGGTGGCCAACTACAAAAAACTTCTGACCTCTGTGATTGCCAACAGGGGTTTTGCCACCAAGTACTAAGAGGAATGGGTCAAATACTTATTTCCCTCATTGACCTGCAAATCAATTTATAACTTTTTTGACATGCATTTTTCTTGTTTTTTTGTTGTTGTTATTCTGTCTCTCACTGTTAAAATACACCTACCATTAAAATTATAGACTTATCATTTCTTTGTCAGTGGACAAATGTTCAAAATCAGCAGGTGATCAAATACTTTTTCACCCCACTGTAAGTACTTTATGACTTGTAATATTCTTAAATGATATTGTAGATTAGGAAACATGTCGCAGTTGCCTTCATATTGGCCATAAGTTTGTGGGCTTAAAAGTTGCAACAGTTACAGAGCGATTCAATTGAACAAGCCTGCAAGTACCTGGACGAAAGCGTAAACTGTAAACCATGCACCCATAAGTAGCATTTCAGAGCGGGATCATAATCAATTAAGCAAGGCGTAACTACCGATTTAGAAACAGCCAATAGTAAATGAGACTGTCGTCATGACATCAGTAAAACATGGAGGTTAAACGTCAATCAATTAGGGTCTAGAGGTCCGATATGCGACCAGACTCGTAATCCGGCAATGTACAAAATAATAAAAACGAATGAAGGAAATGTTCTAGTCCATGTGGGTGGCCTGATATGTATTAACTCCTTGATTCCCAAGATCCATAGATCACAGAAATGAAACGTAAAAAAAAAAAAATTATTGCAGATTTGCGAGCTTGAGACTGTTGTGCAATTCATTCTTTTCCTGCCTTTTAAAGTGCAGTATTGGTTTTTATTTGCATTTACAGTGCTACGATCAGGTGTTTAACCTCCTTGCTGGTCCTCTCTAGTACCCGTAGAATTTTCTTCAACATTAGCCAACAACTTTAGCCATTTACAGGTGTGAAAACATTAGCGAGCTTGAGGAATTATAGCAATTGAATAGCGATTTGCGATTGTAATGTTTACAGGCTTGAAAGATCAAAGGCTTAGATGGGTTTGAGTTACGATTTTGACAACCGCAGAGATTTTCAGCCTGTAACCAGTAAACCTATTGCAGGTAGATAAAAGATGCCAATTAAATAGCAAATTAGTTTACGGGCTACATTACGGGCTCCAGTAACCAACAATTTCTCAATTGAATAAGGCCCCACGTATGGTTTGCAGGTAAACAAGCAAGCTGCCTTCTAGTGAGCATGTATGGGGAAAGTAGGACATCACATACTAACAGCTTAACTGAATCAACCAATCAATCAACAAATCTACTTTCCCCATCTGTGAATATTTCAGATAGGCTACAACTCTTCCTGCCTTTTAGATACAGGAATTGCCCTTAATATGCTGGTAAACTTCATTGAAGGAATGGGCCTCTCGATGAACGGCAGTCATATCAATCCTTCTCAAAGAAATATGCCATAGCCAATATATTTCAGAAGCATGGTTTATTATGGACCCTCTTAGTTTCTAAACAACAACTGCCCCAGACAAAGGCTTTTCCTCCCCCAGTTACATCACCTTGGGCGGAACACATTCAAATCCCCCACCCAGATTAGCGTCACCCAATCATAGCTTGCATACCTTCGGGGGGGGGGGGACCACATGGCCTCAGAGCGACAATGTAGACAAAGGGCCTGTAATTACCCTAATGTCCTGCAGTGACATCTTGTGGACAAGCATGAGAATTACATGTCCTAATACAAAATGGCCACAGGATCCAAAAGTCCCCTGGTCAGGAAAACAGAACTTCAAACCCTCTTTACACTCTACAATAGCTAATGACAATTAGCACAACACACCTCCTTGGACTCCAAGAGCCTCATTCAATTAGAAGCTTGCATCTCGTGGTATACAGGCCATATGTCTGCGGACATGCTGCGGGCTTGCACTCTGCTACAATTCTGGTGCTATTTAATTGTACAAGCCCGCAAGTTACGGGCCATCATTTAAAATGCCTCTGATTAACCCCAAATAAAGTTCGGCAGCTCTAGTTGGTCTTTCCTGAAATTTTCTTAGTCGCATCCCACAGCAAAAGCCATGGTCCACAGAGAGCTTCCAAAGTATCAGAGGGATCTCATTGTTAAAAGGTATCAGTCAGGAGAAGGGTACAAAAGAATTTCCAAGGCATTAGATATACCATGGAACACAGTGAAGACAGTCATCATCAAGTGGAGAAAATATGACACAACAGTGACATTACCAAGAACTGGAGCTCCCTCCAAAATTGATGAAAAGACGAGAAGAAAACTGGTCTGGGAGGCTATCAAGAGGCCTACAGCAACATTAAAGGAGCAGCAGGAATATCTGGCAAGTACTGGCTGTGTGGTACATGTGACAACAATCACCCGTATTCTTCATATGTCTGGGCTATGGGGTAGAGTGGCAAGACGAAAAGCCTTTTAATTACGAAGAAAAACATCCAAGCCAGGCTACATTTTGAAGTCTCCCAAAAGCATGTGGGGAAAGGTGTTACGGTCTGATAAAACCAAGGTTGAACTTTTTGGCCATAATTCCAAAAGATATGTTTGGCGCAAAAACAACACTGCACATCACCAAAAGAACACCATACCCACAGTGAAGCATGGTGGTGGCAGCATCATGCTTTGGGACTGTTTTTCTTCAGCTGGAACTGGGGCCTTAGTTAAGATAGAGGGAATTATGAACAGTTCCAAGTCAATATTGGCACAAAACCTTCAGGCTTCTGCTTGAAAGCTGAACATGAAGAGGAACTTCATCTTTCAGCATGACAACGACCCAAAGCATGCATCCAAATCAACAAAGGAATGGCTTCACCAGAAGAAGATTAAAGTTTTGGAATGGCCCAGCCAGAGCCCAGACCTGAATCCAATTGAAAATCTGTGGGGTGATCTAAAGAGGGCTGTGCACAGGAGATGCCCTTGCAATCTGACAGATTTGGAGTGTTTTTGCAAAGAAGAGTGGGCAAATCTTGCCAAGTCAAAATGTGCCATGCTGATAGACTCATACCCAAAAAGACTGAGTGATGTAATAAAATCAAAAGGTGCTTCAACAAAGTATTAGTTTAAGGGTGTGCATACTTATGCAACCATATTATTTTATTTTTATATTTTTTCTTCCCTCTACCTAAAAAATTTCAGTTTGTTTTTCAATTGAGTTGTACAGTTTATAGGTCACATTAAAGATGAAAAAAGTTCTGAAATGATTTGTCTCATTTTTTTACAGCACAGAAAACTGACATTTTAACAGGGGGTGTAGACTTTTTATATCCACTGTATATAAACCCAATAGATAGATTTACAATATTCCATACAGCTGTACGATTAGCAGTATAGTATTTTTGCACATTATCATATTCAGTAAGATAAAAAATAATAGCATTGCATTTGATAACACACAGATGAAATATTATATACTGATGTAAAAGCTAGTTTCTATGGTTGTTACACTACAGTTAGACGCAAAGGCTTTTTCAGGTGTGGAAACATCTCCTTAAACACAGTTGTATAATAACACAACATTGCATTATTATATATATATTTTTGCATAGTTCAGTCATTTCCTACTCTTTGTGACCTCATGGATCGTAACACACAAGGACATCTTTATGTCCATGGTCATGCTGATCCACTTGGCTTTCAGGGCAGAGATACTGGAGTAGGTTGCTAGTTCCATCTCCAGTGGGCCACAGCATACAGCTCCTGGTACTACTAGGTAGTCTGCAATTCAAGTTCTGACCAGGCCCAACCCTTCTTGGCTTCAGGGTGGTGTGACCTCTTGGCTCACTGACTGGAATCAAACCCAGGTCTCAGCGGGGAAAACACCGAATCCTAACCCCTGGACTAGCATGGAACCCACATACCTCTATCATATTAAAATTAGTGTAGCACACTGTCACATTATTATACACAGAAGTATAATAATTCAGTGACACATTATTATATACTGTACAACTGGATAGTAACCAAGTATCACATGATTAAATACAGCTGTATGTTAACCCAGTGTCACATTATTATATATAGCTTCTTAGTAACCCAGTGTCACATTATTATATTCAGCTTTATGGTAACACAGTGTCACATTATTATATATAGCTTCTTAGTAACCCAGTGTCACATTATTATATTCAGCTTTATGGTAACACAGTGTTACATTATTATATTCAGCTTTATGGTAACACAGTGTTACATTATTATATTCAACTTTATCGTAACACAGTGTTACATTATTATATTCAGCTTTATGGTAACACTTTGTTACATTATTATATTCAGCTTTATGGTAACACAGTGTTACATTATTATATTCAGCTTTATGGTAACACAGTGTTACATTATTATATTCAGCTTCATGGTAACACAGTGTTACATTATTATATTCAGCTTCATGGTAACACAGTGTTACATTATTATATTCAGCTTCATGGTAACACAGTGTTACATTATTATATTCAGCTTCATGGTAACACAGTGTTACATTATTATATTCAGCTTCATGGTAACCCAATGTCACATTATTATATTCAGCTTCATGGTAACACAGTGTTACATTATTATATTCAGCTTCATGGTAACCCAGTGTCACATTATTATATTCAGCTTCATGGTAACCCGATGTCACATTATTATATTCAGCTTCATGGTAACACAGTGTTACATTATTATATTCAGCTTCATGGTAACACAGTGTCACATTATTATATTCAGCTTCATGGTAACCCGATGTCACATTATTATATTCAGCTTCATGGTAACACAGTGTTACATTATTATATTCAGCTTCATGGTAACACAGTGTTACATTATTATATTCAGCTTCATGGTAACACAGTGTTACATTATTATATTCAGCTTCATGGTAACACAGTGTTACATTATTATATTCAGCTTCATGGTAACACAGTGTTACATTATTATATTCAGCTTCATGGTAACCCAATGTCACATTATTATATTCAGCTTCATGGTAACACAGTGTTACATTATTATATTCAGCTTCATGGTAACCCAATGTCACATTATTATATTCAGCTTCATGGTAACCCAATGTCACATTATTATATTCAGCTTCATCGTACACAGTGTTACATTATTATATTCAGCTTCATGGTAACCCAATGTCACATTATTATATTCAGCTTCATCGTACACAGTGTTACATTATTATATTCAGCTTTATGGTAACACAGTGTTACATTATTATATTCAGCTTCATTGTAACACAGTGTTACATTATTTAGATTACATTTTTTATACAGGGTCACACATTATATACAGCTGTATGGTAAACTAGTGCCACATTATTATATACAGTTGTATAATAGTTGAGTTTCGCATTATTTTATACAGCTTCATGGCAAGCCAGTGTCATATTTTATACAGGGTCACATTATTATATACAGACAAGCCACTTGCCTGTCAAAAATGGCGCCATAATATTTGCAAACCTTGCAATGCTGTTGTTTGCCACACAATGCGAGCTACGCTATGCACAGCTTCTCTTTCTCCTTCCCTCTCTCTTTGTCCTCTACCTCCCTCTACTCTCTCCTCTCTGCGAGCCTCAAAATGAGCACCCTTGGCGCCCATTGTGGGTCTCCCGTCATTTTGACGGTATATTATTTGACTTTACTCTTCTCCCACTCCCTCCCCTGTGTCTCTTCTCTCCCTCTCCCTCCCCTGTGTCTCTTTCCCCCTGTGTCTCTTCCCCTCCTCCCTCCCCTATGTCTCTTTCCCCCCTTTTCCTCCTGTGTCTCTTTCCTCCCTCTTCCTCCCCTGTGTCTCTCCCCCACCCTCCCCTTTGTCTCTTTCCTCCCTCTCCCTCCCCTGTGTGTCTTTGCCTCCCTCACCCTTCCCTGTGTCTCTTTCCCCCTCTCTCTCTCTCCTGTGTCTCTTTACCCTGCTATCCCCCCTCTGTATCTCTTCCCCCTTCTCTTACCCCTGTGTCTCTTTCCCCCACTCCCCCCTCTCTTTATTTCCCCCCCTCTCCCTCCCATGTCTCTTTGTCCCCCTCTCCCTCCCCTGTGTCTCCCCCTCCCTGTGTCTCTTTGCCCTCCTCTGTCTCCTCTGTCTCTATGCCCCCTCTCCCTTTTGTACCCATTGCAGGCTTCACAATGAGTGCCTCGCCGCTCATTGCAGGCCTCAGCATGCTCTATGTGCATGCGCAATCCCACAACTTTACAAGCGTTACATACAAACTCTCAATTACAACAACTGTATATGTGATGTATGGAAAAAAATGTCACTGTATTATATAAAGCTGTATGATAAGACAATGTCACATTATTTTATAACGATGGTAACCCAGTGTCACATTATTTATATACAGCTATTTGATAAGTTGGTGTCACATTATTTTAAAAAGGGACATATTGTTACATGCAGCTGTACGGCGACCCAGGATCATATTGTAATTTGCAGCTATATAGACCCCAGCATCACTTTATTATATACAGCTTCATGGTAACTCAGTGTCACATTATTTTATACATGGTCACAACCCCCCCATCCTCAACCCAGCTCCTCATCCTAAACTTCCCTCTTCAACCTCCCTCCTCAACCTTTCTCCTCAGCCCCCCTCCAAAACCTCTCTCCTCAGCCCCCCTCCTCAACCTCAACCCCCCATCCTCATCCTCAACCCCTCCCATCCTCAACCCCCCCATCCTCAACCTCAACCCCCCCATCCTCATCCTAAACCCCCCCATCCTCAACCTCAACCCCCATCCTCATCCTAAACCCCCCATCCTCATCCTAAACCCCCTCATTCTCATCCTAAACCCTCCCCACCCTCATCTTAAACACCCCCATCCTCATCCTAAACCCCCTCTCCCCCCTCTCCAAGCTCCTCCCTGCTTCTTGATCCGGCAAATGCTAATGACGTGGCGCGCATGTGACTTCACGTCATTAGCATATGTCGAATCCCGACGCAAGAAGGAGCTTGGAGAGCGGAGGAGCAGCCGCAGATGAGGTAAGTGAGGGGAAAGGGAGAGGGTTAGGTATTTAGAGGGGTAAAGTGAGGAGGGGGGTTTAGAATGAGGAGCGGGGAGGGAAAGAGACACGGGAGAGGGTTAGATAGACACAGGGGGGTTAGAGAGACACGGGGGGGTTGAGAGACACGGGGGGGTTGAGAGACACAGGGGGGTTCAAGAGACACGGGGGGGTTTGAGAGACACGGGGTGAGAGTGACTCGAGTATAAGCCGAGGGGGCCCTTTTCAGCCTTAAAAAAAGGGCTGAAAAACTCGGCTTATACTCAAGTATATACGGTATATGATAACCAATTGCAATATTATTAAATACTGCTGTATAATAACTCAGAGAAACATTATTATTTACAACTTTATGGTAACTCAGTGTCATATTATTTTAGACCGCACCACATTATTATATGCAGCTGTATAGTACCACAGTGTCACAATATTGTTTATAGCTGTATGTAAACCCAATGTCACATTATTCTATACAGATGCATGGTAACCCAGTGTCACAGTGATATGAACAGCTATATGGTAACCCAGCATCACATTATTCTATATATATGTTTGGGAACTCAGTGTCACACTATTGTATATGGCTATCCAGCGTCACATGAGTATATGTGCGGCGCCATTTGCTAGTAACAATAGTACAATAGAGCATTGGCTCTATATAGATGAGTTCATCAATAATATGCCTATAACTGACGAATGGCAGTGGTATTGTTCCTGAGGACCAGCAGTTTGATTGAAAGGGGAGAGTTTGGGGAGGATTTTGCAAGTGGGGGTATAGAAGGAGGCACATAAGTTAAGAGGGGTATGGGAGCAGAATGAAAAATTCAAAGAGGTTATAAGTAAGGGAGAATTGGTCGAAGATAAGAGCCTCTTGACCTTTTTTTAATCTTAGAGCCACATTCAATTCCAAGCCCACAACTCGATCGCAGACGGCTGAATGTCTGCAGGTGTGTTGCGGTCTCCATTTTGTCTCTGATTACGATGCTATTCAGTTTCTCATGCCCGCAAGTTACTGTCCCAAAGCCGAAACCCTAAGCCATGCGCTGGGTTGTACCAGTTCATGGCTGGAACATAATCAATTAGGCAAGCCCGTAACCTCCCATTTCAAACCAGCCAATAGAAAATGAGTGTCATTATTAATGAATGTCATTATTAAGGCAGTAAAATATGGATGTTACATGTCAATCAATTAGGTTCAGGGGTCCGATATGCGATCAGACTCGCAAACTGCAAAATAATAAAATTTGAAAATGAATGCCAATACTGTTCTAGTCCATATGGGTGGCCTGATATGTATTAACTCATTGATACCCGAGATCGATTTAACCTCAAAATTAAACTGAAAATGTAATTTCCTGCCGATTTGCGAGCTTGAAACTGTTGTGCAACTAATTCTAATGTCTGTCATCCCTTTCCCCATTTTTTTACAATGCAGTAGTGATTTTTTTACTTGCATTTACAGTGTTACAAACAGGTGTTTAACTCCCTTGCAGGTCCTCTCTAGCACTCGTAGGATTTTCTCCTTCTTTTGCCATTTGCGGACTTAGGGAAATTGAGCAATTGAATAGCAATTTGCGATTTTAGCCATCGTAACTCTTGTGAAAGTGAGAGATCAAAGGCTTCTACGGGTTTAACCATCACCATTTTTTCTAGGCCGTTCGGAGCTTGCAAAAAGACGCTAATTGAATAGCAAATTAACTTGCAACCTCGCTTACGGGCTACCGGATCGCCCGAAACCTCAATTGAATAAGTTTTTTTTTTCTGTAAGCATTTTTTTACACTAATTAAACTTGATAATGAGCAAAAGTTTTTAAGTAAGCAGTAAAAAAAAAAAACAGAAAAAAATACAAACTTTACATTATAACTTTTAGATGTAATTATGTTTTACTGCTGAGCTCCATTGTCTTTTCTGACCTGATTCACAGCCTTATTAAATTGCAATTCTGCCAATTGAATAGGGCTCTATATAAGCACATAGCATATTTTTTTACAGTAGTTTTTAGTTAGTGAACTTCTATCCAAAAGCAAGGACTTCACTAACTAAAAACTTCTGTAAAAAAAATATGCTATGTGCTTACATAGAGCCCTATTCAATTGGCCAAATCGCATTGGAATGAGGCCCATAGGAGGGTGTGTCCATCTAAACTAATAAGCTTTAAATTTGCCCTGTTGAAACCACTGCTCCCCTTGTGCATTTTCTGTGTATTCAAGGGCCCTCATTCAATTGTAATTTGGCCAATTGAATAGGGCTCTAAATAAGCACACAGCATATATTTTTGAAAGAAGTTTTTAGTTAGTAAGCATCTATCCAAAAGCAAGGTTTTCACAAACTAAAAACTTATTTAAAAAAAATATGCTATGTGCTTATTTAGAGCCCTATTCAAATGGCCAAATTGCAATTGAATGAGGGCCTAGGTCTCCTCCCTCCCCAATAATTAATCAGCAGTAACTGAAATAGTAGATTCCACAGCAGCACAAATGTGTATAAAAGATAATACATGTATTATGTTTTACATTGTAAACAGTTTTCCTATTTTCAAGTATAGTTTTTCAAAAGAGTATACTTTTTTACAGACACAAGCAAGCTTAGGACCTATAGTACTATAAAAATAATGTCTGGGAGCAAGGATAGATCACAGATAATTTATTTTATTTGTTCATAGGTTTAGGGTTTAGGCTTAGGGTTTATGAGTTAGGGTTAAATCTAACACTTTCAAGAAGAAATTGCTGAAAATCTCTGTGAACAACCATCGCACTGCCTAGTGTCCTCTGACGGGCTTATAACAGGAATAGCCCTAATTGCTGTTAAAATGAAGCTACATATCTAAATATACTCCCTTTACATTGTTTAAACTTTGTATTGCCAGCAGTTATACATTAAAGCTCTTAGTTTTATAGGTTTCTGCCCGATGTGGTGTGCTGCTTATCTCCGCCTCTTTTGCATAATTAGGAGTGGGACATCTGTAGCAGACTTCCTGTTGTATGTTCTGGTATCTGACTGGCATAGATCTGACATATTGTTATGTAAAACTACTGTATCTAAAACTGTTATTGCCACTACTTCTCCATTCAAACACTCCCTATAACGATTGCTGTTCTTTAACATAGTTACATAGGGCCTCATTCAATCGCGATTTGGCCAATTAAATAGGGCTCTATATAAGCACATAGCATATTTTTTTTACAGAAGTTTTTAGTTAGTGAAGACTATGCTTTTGGATAGATGTTCACTAACTAAAAACTTCTGTAAAAAAAATATGCTATATGCTTATATAGAGCCCTATTCAATTGGCCAAATCTCAATTGAATGAGGCCCATAGTAATTGAGTTTGAAAAAAGACTTTCAGTCCATCAAGTTCAACCTTTTAAGATCTCCTCTGATCTGCAATATGCGGATTAGTTATTAATTAATTAGTTGTTATTTAATTGTTAAGTATTAATCAACATTTTTTTATTTTATTAATAATTAATTGATCCAGAGGAAGGCAAACAGTGAATTGTCAATTGTCTCAAAGGGAAAAAAAAAAAATCCTTCCTGACCCCAGATACTCCCTGGATCAATACTCTCTCTCTAATTATTTTAAAGTTATCTATTCAATCCACTGTCACCACCTCCTTTGGTAGAGAATTCCACAGATTAACTACCTTTACTGTATAGAACCCTTTTCTTTCTTTAAGGTGGAATCTTTTTACTTCTAACCTCAAGGGATGTCCTCTTGTCAGTTGAAAACCTCCTGGCACTAAAAGCTCACTTGACAAATCTTTATACTCCCTGGATGTATTTATATAAGAGAAAATAAGCTTAAGTTGGTTAGTCTTTCTTCATAAGTTAGCCCATCCATTCCCCTTGTTAGTTTTGTTGCCCTTCTCTGTACCTTTTCCAGCTCTAAAATGTGCTTTTTATTAAGTTGTGCCCAAAATTGCACTCCATATTGCAAATGAGGGCGTATTTGTACAGTAGCAGAATTTGTACAGATTTGTATAGTAGCAGAATTACATTTGCTTCCCTGGCTTCTATACCCTTCTTAATACATGCTAATATTTGATTTGCCTTTGCAGCTGCTGCTTGGGCTTGACCACTGTTACCTAGGTGGTTGTCCACAAGCACTCCCAAATCCCTTTCAGTATCTTATACCCCTATATTTGCTCCATTAAGATTATAAATTGCATGGCTATTTTTCCTTCCCAGATGCATAACTTTACATTCATATTAAATCTCATCTGCCATTAAGATGCCCATTCCTCAATTTTATGTAAATCCCTTTGGAGGGAAAGTACATCATTATCTGATTTAATTACCTTTCTCAACTTCGTGTCATCAGCGAAAATGGAGACAATACTTTCCAGTCCCACCTCTAAGTCCTTAATAAATATGTTAAAAAGGAGAGGACCTAATACTGAACCCTGAGGAACCCCACTTACCACATTAGTCCAATCAGAGTATGTTCCATTTACAACAACCCTTTGCTTCCTGTCTTTTAGCCAGCTCTCAATCCATGAGCAGATATTTACTGCAATTCCTGTATCCCTTAGTTTGCACAATAGTCTCCCATGTGGCACTGTATCAAAAGGCTTTGCAAAATCCAAAAAGACTACATCTACTGAGTTGCCTTGATCCAGGTTCCTACTAACCTCCTCATAGAAACTAATCAGATTTGTTTGACCTATCCCTCATAAATCCTTGTTGATTCCTACTTATAATCCTGTTCAAATAGACATATTCTTGTATATTATCCCTTATTAACCCTTCTAAAAGCATCCCCACTACAGAAGTGAGGCTCAATGGTCTATAATTCCCTGGATTTGCTTTTGCTCCCTTCTTAAATATAGGTATCACTTCTGCTTTTCTCCAGTCATCTTTATTGAGTGAGTCTTGAAAAATAAATTTTATAGAGCTCCTGTCTGTATAAACTCTCCTTATAATATTTTCTATTGCTACTGTTCATTATATTTCTTTAATTGCCTCTATATTTTCTGTAATACCTGTAATTGTATAAACATTCTCTGCAAAAATGCATATGTTGCTTAATATATTTGGTTTTAAAAATACAAATGTGGTAATGTTGAAAGCATGTTCTATTAAATACATTAATATAAAGTCCCATGTCCCTTAAATGAGTTCCATGTCCCTTAAAATCCTTGGTGTAATTCATCCTATTGCTCTTTTTAATGGCTCCAATTTTTCTATACAGCCTGACCCTATAAACATCACTCATTCACATGGCCCTCTGCTCCATACAAATATGCCCAGTCATAAAAATACCATATAATGTTAAGTACATCTTTACAGCCTTTGCCCTTAACTCACCTCGTGCTGATAACTTCTTGGTGTTTATAATTTTTGCTGCATATTCATGTCCTGTGCAGAGCTTCACACAGCGTCTAACCACCGAAAATGCTCCCCTGGAAGATAAGAACAAACCCTGTTAAACTGATAAACACAATATAGCAGCTCCTTAAGTTCATGACAGATAGAAATCACTTGTCTGTCTACATTTTTCATAAAATATCATAGTTTATTATTCCTTATATTACATTTCATTATATTATTATTATATCATATTTCTGCACTCATCTACTTTTTCCCTGTATACTCCCCTGCATGCTGCCATCTTTCACATTTGCATGGTTACTCTAAGGCCACAACCAGAGTGGCTCTCCATACTACCATTGTCTTAAGTTTATACTGACAATTTTCATTTTTCAAAATGTGACCTGTGAGGAAACATTTGAAAGATATTTTCTACATGCATTAATTTACTATTAGAAATGATAAAATATTGTATTTATTATTAAAATTAAGGAGTCATAACAATATTAGGAGCAACAACAATAGTCATTAGTTCTTCATGTACTTCTTACTTCTTGAACATAATCCTTACATTATTTACAATAAGAAAATATTGCAGGAATACAACATGAAAAATGAACACCTTCACATTCTCTCCTTGCAT
Source organism: Discoglossus pictus (assembly GCA_027410445.1). Classification (NCBI taxonomy): domain Eukaryota; kingdom Metazoa; phylum Chordata; class Amphibia; order Anura; family Alytidae; genus Discoglossus; species Discoglossus pictus. Next base: position 103,522,429 of record CM050167.1, read on the forward strand.
TTTTTCCATTTAATAATACAGAAAGCTCTGTTAATATAAACTGTTTTTGCAGCTGGAGGCACAAGTAAAATACAGCCCCAAGCCTGTAGGTCTGGCCCTGCTTAGCCTTGCTTCTTCCCACAATGCAGTGTGACAGGTCACAAGTGTAAAAGATGGCAGCATGTAAGGGAATATACAGGTGTAAACTGACAAGCAGCAAGTTTTTTAACAAAAGAAAAAGAAGTGAAAATTATAGTTATCGACAGAATAATCAGTTAAATTAACTTAGTTATGCACGGCCGAGTCACTTTATTATATCCCGAATAAACCCATGTGCAGCACAGGCAGCAGCTGGACGGCTAGTGGTAGTGAGTCAATAAGATGCTGGAAGGTTGGCAAAGGTATCTGGAGCCATGCGGACTGCAGTGCATCTGACAGCTGCTGCAGAGTGCATGCTGGAAAATCGATATGCTAAACATGGAGATGGAGGTGGTCCCCACAGGTGCTCACTGGGGTTCAAGTCTGGGGAATTTGGAGGCCAGGGAAGTACTTGGAAGTCTTTGTCGTGCTCCTCTCTCAGACCATTCTAGCCATATGACATGTTGCATTGTCCTGCTGGAAGATCAAGGATGGATAGATAATCCAATCAGAGAGTGCCGTCCAGAGGTATGAGTGGACCCAGACAATGCCAAGAAAACATTTCCCAGACCATAACGCTGCCGCCACCAGCTTGTGTTCTTTTAACATGGTTGCAGAGTGTTTGTTCTGACAAGCCAATGTCCTTCCAGTCAATGGAGCAGAAAACTTGATTCTTCATCGATGGCAACCCTTTGCCAATCAGGAGAGGTCCAATTTCAGTTCTGTCATGCAAACTGAAGCCGTTTCTGACAATGAACCCTCGTCAGCATGGGTGTAGTGACCAGCCATTTGCTTTGCAGCCCGATACACAACAGGGTTGTCATTTTAGACACACATTTGTTAGCCCCCTGGTTCATTTGGACCCTCACACACCTTCACAGCCAGCGTTCACATCTGGCATCAATGGCACGTGGTGCTCTGCAGTTTTTTCGCAGTGATGCTGTTTGTCCAGTCATGGTACACTTTACCCACAGCAGCACACTACCAGTTCAGAAGTACTGCCATGCTTGGTCCAAAAGCCAATGTTTTACCCATGACAACCATGGTTGATATGTTTGCAGAATGCCTACATGTCACCTTATATTCCCACCAAGCCTGCTAACGTCAATAGTAGGTGGCAGTCATAATCATGTGCCTCGACAATGTATGTACAATAAAAAAAAATCTTAAAGAGTCCCTGTAAGTATCTTTATGTTTAAAATGCATTCCATATTGCTCCCTACTTTTCCTACTCCATGCTTCATATATTGTGCTTTATTCCACAATAAATACTTTCATTTTTCACAAACAAAGACCCTCATTCAAGCCCGCAAATGGCAAATATCTAACCAAAAGTTAATGGTACAAAGAGGTCTTGCAAAGGGCTTCATGACAAATCGGAGCACTTTAAAAGCAAATAAAAAAAGCAATACTGTACTTTTATGAAGAGTGAAAGTGATGTTAGGATCTTAGAATTATTAGCACAACATTCTCCAATACTTTATTTCATTTTCAAACTTTGAAAATCCAACCTTCATTTCTTCAAAGTCCTACGGGCTTGGAGTTTGAAGCCTGTAGGACTTTGAAAATGGAGGTTGGATTTCAAAGTCTTACGGCCTTCACTTACACGTTACGGGCTTGGAGGCTGTCATGATTATGATCTCAGTTTCCATTGGCTGTTTCTGCATCGGGAGTTACGGGCTTGCTCGTGTCACATGTTCAAGCCCACAAATGCTACATCCTACGGCATTTTTTTCAGATTTTCGCAATCGGCCCCTAACTTGCAGGCCCTGCCAATTGAATAGCACCTTAACTTGGGCCCGCAGCAGGCCCGCAAACGTAAGTCCTACGTTAAGTAACTTACAATGTCTCAATTGAATGAGGCTCAAAGTGTTTAAATGCAATCAACTAAAAAGAACAGATATTGTGTAAATTGTGATTGTAACCTACAAATCTTTGTTTACACTAGGTTTCGAGTGGCTCTTATCTAACTTTTACTAGCAGCATGATCTCTTTCTCACACAGCGACCTGCCCTCATTGTATAGTGTAATATAATTAGCATAAACAATGGCTAGTAGGCAGAGGCAAGCCCACACTTAGCAGTAGCTGGATAATATGATCAAATTAAATAAAACATTTATTCAATTCTCTCATTATCTCAGGTTATTGTTCAGCACACTGTTTTCTTTACCTCTTGAAAAAGAAAATGTGAACCATTTAAAACACACTTCAAAAACACTCACTTAAAATTAAATGAAATCAATTATAGGTGAGTGTTATAAATGAACAGGTGAACTTGGTCAATTTCCAAAATATAAATGTAAAAGAAACAAAAGAGAAGGAGCAGCTAACCCCATGGATAACCTTATGGAACTCAGCACGTCAGGCACATCTACCATTATGTCACCAGTTTTGCTGATCCATAAGGTTTTTTGTTGGAAAGATACTGGAGTTGGTTGCCAATTCTTTCTCCCATGGACTGTGGTTTGTCTGACATCTCTGCTATGACCTGTCCATCTTGGGTGACCCTACATGGTATAGCTCATGGCTTCATTGAAGTAAACAAGCCCTTTCACCATGACAAGGTAGAGATCTAAAAGGGGATAACCCCCATTGTGTCAAAGTAAACAGGTACACTAACAAAGGTAATAAGGCTCCAGTAGTATACACTTAGAAACCGCATGATGCTGTGCAGTCATCTCCACTATTTGGGCTAGTGAGTTGGAGGGCATCAAACTGTGATCAACAACCTGATAAATCTGAATGTGAAACACATAGATGTCAGATTACTGAACTTTGGACTCTTAATGGACCACTGAAGTGAAAAATGTACAATGTACTTGAAAAAATACAATAATGTTTTAAAATGTTAAACTAATAATAATAATAATAATAATAACAGAGTCTCTATCTTAATATATTTTATAGGCAAGATGCTGCTGTGAAACAATTTTGGTTTATACTGATCAACTTCCTGAGCTGGGAGGAAACTTTATATGCAGAGACAAAGATTCTATCTATACAGTGGGAATGAGGCATCAACAGCTGCCAGTGTTTCAATATAAATCATTGAAAGCTGATTAGATTCCAATTAAGTAGCAGGTGAGCAGAGAGAATGGAAGCACACAGTGAAATAAATATTGAATATAAAAGTTGCAGTAGGTAAAGGTAGTGTTTATTTTTTTCCTTATATAGAGCCCTATTCTATTAGAAGCCTGTAAGTGCCTCTAACCTGTGATTATGGCTGCAGGTATTTTTTTCTCTAAATGTTTAGATGTATTCTATTGACTCAAGCCCACAATTCACATCCATAAGCCTACACTCGTAAACCCTGCCTTTTTGAAGTAGGATTTCAGGGGGTGTGATTGTATAATCTGACAATATTTAAGCAAGCCCATAATTTACTTCTTAGACACAGCCAATAGTAAATGAAACCGTCATCATGATGTCAGTAAAACATGGAGGTTACACGTAATCTGCAATTTGAGGCAACAAATTCATTAGTGCCAGTAAATAATTTTTCAGGCTCGCAATCAACCAATCTACATAATGCATTAGATCATCCGTTTTAGTCCATGTGGGTTTCATGATATGTATTAACTACACATGGACATCACCAGATCACAACTTGAAAATGAAACTGAAGAAGAGAGGGAAAACCATCAGACCAAATAGATATGAGATAAATAATACCCCTTGTGAATATGCAGTGGAAGTAAGGAATAGATTTTTGGGACTAGACATGGAAGACAGAATGCCTGAAGAACTTTGGACCGAATAATTGCACTCATTTCACATGCCAGCAAGGTAATGCTTAAGATTCTACAAGCTCGACTCCAACAGTATATGTGCAAGAAACTACCAGATGTGCAAGCCTGGTTCCGCAGAGGAAGAGGCACAAGAGATCAAAATGCCAATGTCCGATGGATAATAGAGAAATAGATAATAGAGAAAGCAAGAGAATTCCTAAAAAACATTTACTTCTGCTTCATAGACTATTCTAAAGCCTTTGACTGTGTGGATCACAACAAAATGTGTCATGTCCTTGAAGAGATGGGAGTACCAGATCATCTCATCTTCCTCCTAAAGAATCTGTATGTCGAGAAAGAAGCCAGAACCGAACATGGGACAACAGAATGGCTCAAGTTCGGAAACGGAGTGCAACAAGGTTGTATATTGTCACCTTATTTATTCAACTTATATGCAGAGTACATTATGCATAAGGCTGGAGTGGATGGCCTGCTGCTCAACGTTAAAAAGACGAAGATCATGGCAAACAGCAATAACTATTCCTGAGAGATGTACCTAGCGTGCTGTGGTCCATAGAGTCACAGGGTGTTGGACGCGACTGAATGACTAAACAAAAAAAACTATATTAATCCCTTGAGCCCCAGAATCAATATTACTCAGGAATAACAGTTAAAAAAAGTATTTTTTAATTGCCTACTTGTGACTGTTGTACAATTAATTCTAACGTCTTTCCATGCCTTACTATGCTTTTAAAGGACAGCATTGTGTGTTTAATTCTGCTACAGCTTTAATAAGTGATAGAAAAATGCCTTGCTAGTCCTTTAGTACTCGTAATATTAGTGAAAGAAATGTGATACCTTTTTCAGTTGTGGGTCAGACTTAATTTGCGAGCTTCGGGTCTATTAGAATATCCATTTTGTGTAACATTAATTAGTTAGCGCTGTGATAAAACCAATGGAGTTCTAAGCCCAGTTTTGCATCTTTGGCCGACCCATAGTGATTGTGGGCGGGGAACTCATAATCGGTTTGCGAGTAACTTATAGAATATGTGCCAATTTTAAGAGTGGGTTTAAGTCTATATAAATGCATGATTTGGGCAATAGGATAGGGCCCTATATTTATCAAAAGACCATGTAGAAAAACATAACTACAGTGGTTCATTAAGTCAACTATTTGCAAGTAAGTGTATACATTAAGATGAGATGCTTTTCACTAGTAGCATGAAATCTTCTCAAATACCCATATTAATCTATGTCGTTATCAAGTCAGAAACCACTCTCCCTAATTAATTAGTTTTCTTTTGAGCAAGTATCTCTGATTTTAGTTGCTTTAAAATAAACCCATTTGGGCCAAATAAAAGTATTGATTTAACAAAATATCTGGAACAATTTGCTCTGTGTAATATAATTCCAAATGCATGGTCTAAAACCCATCTTTTTTGATGACTGATCTTATGCTTACCATCATAAAGACTTCTGAATGCCTTAAACTGACACTGTACTGGTAAAACAAGTAATGTTTAAGTTGAGGATTTCTTTTATGAGCACAGGTGACTGAAGAAGTGATAATCTCACCTGCAGCAGGGATATTCTGAAATCCAGGCCTGTGTGCGGCCCACCAGGACCGAACTTGTACTCCCATGATTTACCATAATGAAAAGGATACTATGCAAATTGAATAATGTTCTGAATTATTATGTTCTAGGAATTTTCATGTCCTTTCTTCCTCATCCTATATCTTAGAGAGTGCCATTGTCTAAGGTGGGTGGACAAGAAGCTGTGAATCTCCATATTGCAACTTATAATATACACAGCTTAGCCAGTAGTTTTCTTTTGGTCCACATAGGGCCTCTCTCAATTGCGATTTGGCCAATTGAATAGGGCTAAATATATTTACAGAAGTTTTTATTTAGTGAAGACCTTGCTTTTGAATAGAAGATCACTAACTAAAAACTTCTAAAAACAAATATGCTATGTGCTTATATAGAGCCCTATAGAATTGGCCAAATCAAAATTGAATGAGGCCCATAGTCTTGTAGTTCAGCTTCTAGTAGAAGGGCCAGCATCACACAACCAGCATCTGGCTGACCAGTGTGCATTAGAAGATACAATATAGAACACAGTAAAAATAGTAATAATTCATAACTTTATATAATTAAGCTAATAGGTCTTTAATTATGCATTATGTGCATCAATATTTACATGAATTAACATTTCCACTTTTGTTAGTTAAAAACCTAAGCTTTGCAAGGGATAAAATGTGTTATTGTGAATCCAATGTAGAATCCATGGCATTCTTATGACTGACAGTTTTCAGCTCATACCTCTTCAAGTTTTATTATTAATTAACTATTTCATTCTTAATCAAAAAAAATATTCAAAGAGCAAGGTATGTCACCTGCACCTGAACCCTACATTTATAGTATTGTAGGTAATTGTTCTACCACCAAGCCATCTCTCCAGATGAATCACATTCACTTAAGTAACCTATATAGCAACAATTTTATGTTTTAGCAACACATGGCAGCCTTCTTATACACAAATCAGTTCAAGAATGCATGCAACCAATCAATCAGTAAAAGCTAACACATCAATTCAGCAGCAAATTCAAAAAGGAAAATATTTTTCCTTATGATTTTCAACTCCACAACTGATGACTTCAATAGCCCTTTGAAAAGCACATAGCAAAGCCAGAAAAAATTTACATTAATATAAAATCTGCTTGACTACATTAACTAAAAATCAGAGACTCATAAGACGTATGACGTCAGCATTTCCCTTTGCTCATCTAATTTTTTTTAAACTCAGTTGCACTTGGCAAAGCACTTATGGGATGCATTTTGTTTTCACAACAGCAACAAGCAAAATGTTATCTATACTTCATGTCTGGTTCTGCTTCTGAATGAGAGGTTCTTGTGTCTTGTACAGGGGGGATCTATAATATATATATATATATATATATATATATAATATATATATATATATATATATATATATATATATATATATATATATATATATATATATATGCATAGGGGTGTGGGGCCAACACAAATTTCTTTTTTGCACCACGACCCACCATTCACTAGCTGGTTTTGTATACTCCTATTTAAAACATATAAATAAAGCAACTTTTGAACACTAAGAGCCTCATTCAATTGAGAAATTGTAAGTTACAAGAACCTGTAATGGAGGCTGTAAGTTATGTTGCTATTCAATTGGCGTCTTTTTGCGATCCGCAAATGGCCTATGTGTTATGGACTTGAAATCCCTGCGGGTATTAAACCCGGAACTTACAGTCAATCGAAGCCTTTGATCTTTCCCATCCGCAAGAGTTACGATCTCTAAAATCGAAAATCGCTATTCAATTGCTACAATTCCTCAAGCCCGCAAATGTTGTCACACCCATAAACGGCAAATGCAGAAGAAAATCCTACGGGTACCAGATGGGACCTGCAAAGGGGTTAAAGACATGTCCGTAGCACTGTAAATGCGAATAAAAAATGCACTGTAAATTACGCGGAAAATGATGAAAGACAATAGAATTACTTGCATTCTCAAGCTCACAATTCGCTAATCAAAAATTATTTTTTATGTTTCAATTCAGGATTACATCGATCTCAGGAATCAATGCGTTAATACATATCAGGCCACCCACATGGACTAGAACAGTATCAGCATTCATTTTTATTATTTTGTGGTTTTGCAAGTCTGATCGCATATCAGACCTCTAAAGGCTAATTGATTAACATGTAACCTTTAACCTTTTACTGTAATTATGGCGGTCAAATTTTTTATTGGCTGTTTCTAAATGGCTAGTTAAGGCCTTGCTTAATTGATCATGTTCCCGCCCTGAAATGTTACGTATGATTGCATGATATACGGTTTCGCCTTTCAGCCCGTAACTTGCAGACTTGTTCAATTGAATAGCACCGGATTTGTAGTAGAGTGAGAGCCAGCAGCAAGCCCACAGACATACGACATGTATACCGCCAGATGCGGGTTTCTAATTGAATAAGGCTCTTAAATTGTATTTTGTTGCAACGGAGATTATCAGCAACAGTAAGTCTTACATAAATTGTGGTGCCACAGTTGGTACTGTTAAAATATAAAAACAGTTGTACCCGCAGGGCTACTTTAGTTGTGTTACTGCTGTACTGTACATACAGTATTATTTAATGGTGTGCATATTGGATTGGAAAAGCTTTTACATTTTATCTTAAATGATTAAAATGCTGGATAATGTTATGAATGGCTTACTGCTTGCAGGGTATTCCAGTAAATGGTATTTGGGTAGAGATCCTCAGGTGTGTGTTTGGATATAGTAGAGCTGAGTGGCAGGATGGAGGAAGAATTGTGTGTTTCTGTCTACGCCTATGAGTGCAGAACATTTTCAGATGCCAGTACAATGCCATAGAATAATGTGTATATCTGTGTATATGCACAGAAATGTCTATAAGCAATGATGTTTCTGTTTGCATATACACATAAACACAGATAACTAAATATGTCTTGGGATAAATTAGATATAAAGGAGGGTGTAGCATGGTTTACAAATCGGAACTGGCCTAGGACTGCATAAAACCTGAATACACCACCTGATTAACATCACAAGCGCCAAAGGTGCTCACATCAGGTGGCAAACAGCATTGCCAGGCTTAAAATGTTATTCCCGTCATTTTTGACAGGCAAGTAGCTAGTAGCAATAATATAATAGCAATAATAATAACAGCAGAGGGACTGCAGGTAGGATTGCGGATTTACTGCTCATGTTGGAAAGAAAGAGATTAAAAGGCAAGTTCCACCTTAAAGTAAGATTGGGTTATATTAATAGGGACATGGGAGGTTTCTGGATTTCACTGGGAATTTAAAATATCTATGCATATATTTACTTGTGTGTACTTTATCGTATTAAGAACTGCTTAAAAGCTCTGTTTATTCTGCCTAACATCATCCAGGTAGTACCTGTTTGGGTCTCCCCTCTGCAGCTCATGAATACACAGACTGTGAAGTGCAGTGTTTCAAATTAGGCTGGCCTCTCTCAAGTAGAATGTTGTAGAATGTTGCCACTGTACTTAGCAATACACTGTCTTCATGTGCTGCATGGGGGAGAAATGAGTTAGGAATTATTTGTAAGCGTTTGAGCACTTCTTAATAAAATAAAGTAAATAAAAGTAAATAGCTAATAAAGACACAGTATGGTTGTATGTGGTGTGCAGTGTCTAGTACTAACCAATCAGTGGCCATCTCTTAGCAACATTCTCCAACCAGGGCCGGATCTACCTCTTTGGAGACCCTGGGCAGTGAAGTGGAGGAGCCCCTGCAAGTGAGTACGCAAGGTATGCATGGACCCATTTTTGCCTTTTCTGTGCATTTAAGTTCCTTTTCCTAATGTAACTCTCTTGTTCTAGGTGATTACCCCCTAGTAGCCAGTCTATGAACTGCATCATTTCTTTCTTTTTTTTAAAGGCAGGAACCATTTTTTTTTTTTTAAAGTGGCACCCCTCACAGAGAAGTGCCCTTAGGTGGCTGCCTAGTTGGCCTAATGTTTCCAACACGCTGCTGAGAGATAGTCACTGATTGGTTAATTTGAAACACTGCAGAATTTGTGTCTTTATGAGCTACATGAGTTGCAGAGGGAAGACCGCAGCAAGTATAATTTTTATGATTTTAGACAGAAATTAATACTAATAATATAAAGTATATAAAAGTAAATACACAAGATTAACTATGTAGAACTTATGAAAAGTTAGGGTTTACCAGTTACTCTTCCATGTTTGTGGAGAGCAAAGGCTGCTATTTAATGATCAGTTTGTCACTTAGAATCTTGTGCACAAAGTTACAGCTAAGTTGTGACAATTACATTTATGTTTTCTGTTCATCACTGAAGAAAGGTCTTGTAGCAATAAGGGGCAAGTGCTAAAACTTTTACACATTTGTCTCACTTTCTATAAGTGAACTCTTTCATGTAGGAGCATATTGTGTTTAGGTCAAACTTCCCCTTTAACAGGTAATATGTGAAAGTGCAACTATGTTATATTAGCAGCCCTATTAAATTTGAGGACCTTAAGTCCAATGAGAAGCTAGCAACGGCTGCGGGCTTGAAATTTGGCCAAGTTACGTTGCTATTACATTAAAATGGGCTGCAAGCTACGGGCTTGAGACACAAATCGTAGCTAGATCGTAGAACGTTGGATTTGCGGCCTTGCGGATGATCAATTAGTGTAAATCGTAGTTATGGGTTTAGGCGGAGCCAATGGAAAAAGAGATTGTTAGCGTTACATCACTGAAAAAGGGGAGGGTAGATTTCATGTTGTGCTACCTAACATCACTTTCCATTTTAATATTAGTATAGTAGTGTATTACAAGTGCTACGTATTGGACTTTAGCACCCTTGTGGGTCCTCTGGAGCACACATTGGGCTTTGGGCTCCATTTGTGTGTTACGGGCTTGCTCGCGAGTGACTTTGTTGCAATTTAATAGCTAAATTGAACAAGTAGCAGTTACAGGTTTGACAGATCAAAGGATTTACAGACGCGAAGTTTAATGTTGCTCAACACGTAGGATTTTCTCTGCTGCGTGTTAGCCCACAAGTAGTCTGCGGCCTTCATTATGGGGCTAATTTAATCAAATATCTCTAAGATCTACGTTACGGGCTAAGATATCCGAATTTAATGTAGCTGTTTAACAGCAGCCATCCAGAAGAAATGGGATGTGAAGAAAGGCTACTCTGAAGATTTAGTAAGTCAATTTTAGGTAGATAGAACAGACATTTTATTTGGACCTGTTTGAGTTACGTTCTGTATAGTTTTCTCTGTATGTATCTATAGGTGCATGTATATATGTGACCTTTTAGTGAAGCGATTCTCAACCTTGCTAGTGCCCCAACCCTTTCATAAAATTTCCTAAGTTGTGGCGACCCCTAACAGTAAAATTATTTTTGTTGCTCCTTCATTGCTGTAATTTTGCTACTGTTATGAATCGAAATATAAATATCTGATACGCAGGATGTATTTTTATTCTTCCACATTTAAAGCGTAGTGGTTAATCCCAAAAACAATATGTAATATATATTGTGAAAGTTAAACATAGTAAAGTTACGACAATGGAAACGTTTGTAATCATTATGTCTCCCAACATCTATCGAATGACAATTATAGTAAGAAAAAAATAGTACAATTACAAGTTTGAATAGACAAAAAACAAATTTCTGATGGTTTTAGGTGACCCCTGGCAAATTGTCATTTGACCCCCAAAGGGGTCGCGACCCACAGGTTGGGAATTGCTTTAGTGACTATGCGTACACAGCACATGTATTTATGGATGTTAGTATGTCTTTATATGCAGTGTGCATGTGTTTCTGTAAGTAACTCATCCAGTCCACATCTCTAATTTCATCAAGGGGCATCTAAAGGGAAAATTATATTTAAAATTATTTTGAAGTCCAAGTGAAATTGGGATGAAACCATGATCTTTTTACTCCAATGTGCATCTTATTAGGAAATAAATTGCTACTATGAACCAAAGCTACAGGTTTTCAGAATTTGCATTTTTTATATGTGGAGAGAACCTTGTCCAAACTAGAACTAGCCCATGGTGAAGTATATACCACTCCCTGTTGTATTATCAGCTTACGTAAAACTGTGTGGAGAATAGGAATAGCTACAGAGGCTGCAGTGCATGATGCAAGGTTAATTGCAGTAATGTAATGTGTGTGTACAAGATACTTTCACATATAGCGGATACAGCTGCATGGTGGAAGCTATTTGCTTGGGGTAAGTATAGGATTAAACAGAATTTCTGTTAGACCTGTGGGATTATTGATACAGGAAAGGTAGGAATCCCATGGATGTATGTAGTTATGGGAATGGGAATTTGACCGGGCTAGTAATAGGATGGGAAGTTTTGGTTGTCTGCCAATTGGGTATGTGAGGGGTTAATATAAGGGGTTGGTGTTAAAGGGGGAGGGATGGTTATGTAATAGCTTTATTGAACTGTTCTCTTTCCTTCTTAACTCAGTAGGTTTTATCACCTTCACATCTCGTCTCCCACCCTTCCCTGTTCTACCCTGGTACAGCAGTTATGCCTCCAAGGAGCATCAGCAGAATATCCAGTATGGTGGTCTTGTCACAGCTGGTTGGCGGAGGGTGCTTGCCCACAGTGAGGTGTGCATCAGGGTTTGCTCATGAGATATTGGTACTCTTGGGGCATGGAGTCAGCCTTGAGTTGAATTTATGGGTGGGCAAGCATCTCTCGTCATTTATTCTTATTACCTGTTAAGTTATTCACTGGCCTTTAAATCCCAATTTATGTGTGTCTGTATTTCTTGTTAGCTATTACTGTTTGAGATTTTGAATTTTACTATGCCATGGTCAAGTATGGCACATGGGCAGGACCGAGTGACTGTGTATAGTCCTGAAACAGTGATAGTTGCAAAAATCTATGCCACTGCTCACACACATACAGCGTGTATCTAAATAAAGAATGTCTATTGACCCCGTAATGAAGTCACATTCTAACTGCTCCCTGGGGGAATATATTAATATCAGTGTCTGGATGTGAGCAAACACCCTGCTCCCCTCTTGCATAAAGGGGCAAGGTTCATTAGAGCTGGGAGGGAACAATAGACTGTCTGGGTACTGCTTGGCACACATTCCCTGGAGGCTGCCTGGCTAGTGCACTGACTGGGTACAGCTGGGCACACAGCATTCTAGGTATAGATGGCCACACAGCATCTGGGTACTACTGTGAACATACTGCCTGTATACAGCTGGATACATACTTTATGGATACTAATAATCCAGCTCTATAAGGGAAAAGCCCAGGTAGTATTCAACACACTGACACTTTCTTTCTTGGTACATACTGCTAAGTAAATACTGTGATATACACTGCATATGTATAAACTGGCACATACAGTCTGAATATACTGGCCACATACTGCCAGACAGTGGTTCAGTATACTATCCAGGCACTACTTGGCATTTTGTTACTATTATTTTGTGGCACTCATTACATAGGTTGTTCTACCGTGAAGTAGTAGGGGAAAACACATTTTATGGCTATAAATGACCATTGAAATTCTGGCACCTACTATCTACTCAATGGCTGGGTGTTAATGGGCAACCACTTACAGGTTACTGTATGAATATACCTCATTGGCATTGCTAGACATATACTGACTACTAATTGCTGATGGTTACTGTTTGGGTGAGCTGGGATACACATCATATATACTGTTAAACTTGTTCTGATTGAATACTAATATAAACACACACAACCAATGTACTTCTTAGATACCTGAGTATTAGTATTATTACTCGTTATTTATAAAATGCAAGCATGTTCTGTAGCTCTATTTTTAAATTCAATAAAGTACAGTAGGCAGAGTAAACAAAATACAAAGGAAAAAACAATCATAAGGTGTGTAGAAATACAATGCAATAAGACAACAGATAATTTGGTGCTACAGGATTGTGGTGTCAACCTAGAAGATATGGTTGTGGGTAAAACAGGAGGGTGGCAGATGATCAGTGGCAGTGACCAAGCCAACAGGCCGGAGCCAATGTAAGTGGTTGTATGTTATACTGTTGTGTGAGAGAGACATTCTGTAGGTTATGGAGTTGGTGCCTGTTATAGCTGTAGGCTTATTTGCATTGTACAGATTTGTATTGAAGCAAGGAGCTAGAGTTGGAGGTGCCCCAGGAGGAGCAAAGAAGCAGGTAGTTTACAGAAACAAGAGTGTGGAGATGAGACAGAGATATAAGGGGGTGCACAGTTTCTAAGGGATTTACATGTTCGGGTCAGGATTTAAAACTTTATTCCGGAGGCTATTAGAAACCAGTGGAGTGACTGACAGAGCTGGGCTGCGGACTCTAAGTGTTGTTGGGTGAGGTGGATGAGTCTAGTGGAGGTTTTCATTGTGGTTTGAACTGATGAGGAGGCCAGCAAGGAGCCTGTAACAGTAGACAGTGATAGCTACAAAACAGCCCTGATACACTGACTGGGTACTGATACACACATACACACTGCTCAAATACTACTGGGCATACACTGTCTGGGTACTGCTGGGGTGCTTATGTAGTGCAAACAGTTATATATTGATTCTGATTGGCATTCAGTTACTGGGTACACACATTGGATAGATGTGTAAAATATGCCATACTGATTAATAAATATATCAGAAGTGCTATGGCAAGGACATGCTGATAATAAACACTAGCTGGATACTGTTAGACATATACTGCTTGGTACAAAAAGGTTTGTACATGACAGACAACCATGAGCACTGTCATACTGCTGGACATTTAGGTACTACTTCTGCTTGGCATAACTTGTCTAGTTATTACTGGGTATGAGCATACTGTCAGAGTACTGTAGGGCAAAGAGAAGCTATCTTTGTACTGCGTACCACACATGATACCTTTGTAAGAATGGATACCCACTGCAGGGTACTGCTGGACATAATATGTGGTGTCTGCCAGGGTCACACAATGGCTTTATAGCCTTTGGCAAAAATAAAGCTTAGTTACTGCTGAGAAAATACTGCAGATTTTACCGTTGGTATTCCTGAACACATACTTATTGGGCAAATAAAATGTCTTGTTGAACATGTGCCTGACTATCTGTGAACCTTTTGAACAACAGCACACCAGTCACATCTGTCTGTGTTTGTGGTTCTGCTTATCCAGAAGGTTTTCCTGGCAAAGATACTGGAGTGGGTTGCCAGTTCCTTCTCCAGTTTACTGCAATTTGTCTGACCTCTCTGCTATGACCTGTCCATCTTGGGTGACCCTACATGGTATAGGCCACAGCTTCATTGATGTACACAAGCTCCTTAACTACAGCAAAGTATCCATCCAGAAGGGGTAGGTAGTGTTAGGTACTTTTAATGTGTAGTGTATTCTAACCACATTTTGAACGGTTCTGTGATGTTTAGTTTCTGCTATGCATTTACTACAGAGTATCATTGGTCACAAAAAATCCTGAGTACTGCTTGTCAAACATAATGCATTTATTCTGTTGAACATTTACTGCAGAGTACCACGGGGTACAAGCTATTTTTCTATTCTATGGCTCTTACTACTGCCTGTATGTCTCTTGGGATACACATTACCTAGTTTATGTAGGGCACACAGTTTGCTCAGGTACTATCTGGTTCTACTGGACATTTTGCTCACTGTGAATGTCCTGCTTGGCCAGACAGTTCTGAATACACATTATTGAGTACTGTTGGACATTAGGATTCTGTCCCTCTTTTTATAAAACAATAGTTAGCCTAGTGCAAGGTATTATTCAAAAAT